>WEZZ01033493.1:11326-32301 GCA_013400585.1 Chloropsis cyanopogon
CGGTTCCGCCTGGGGAGAGCACCGGGGGAGGCAGGGCCGCTCCGGCAGGACCGGGATGCGCCTTGGCTGCCCAGTGCCTGCGCGCGGGTGCCTGTCCCGCTCAGCTCGGTCACTCCGTGCTCCTAGCAGAACTGGCTTGGGAGCGTCTCAGGGAGCTGGAAATGGGCGGGAGCTGTGGTTCCAGCTCCTGCTGTCCCTGCCACGGTGACAGGTGGGGGTCAGAAGTGACTGTGGGAACAGCTTCATTTTCAGGAGATTTTGTACTTGTTTTTCAGCTCAATAGTCAGTTGCATATTGCATTGAATGCAGAGCTTTTCATGCTGTTTGATCTGGGACTTAATGGCAGCTACTTAGATAATTTAATATTTTTTCATCTGAAAGAAAAGTCAGTCAATCTGTGTTTAAAGAAGGTGTTTAGTTGGACTTCTCAGAGTTGACCCCAGGTTGCCCAACGTTGCCCATGCCCATCAGTTCTGAGGGGAACAGAGTTCCCAGTTTTTCATCACTGAAATATGTTTAATTGTAAGAGTGAACTTCCTTAATTTAGATATTTCTGACATCTCACCTCTGACCTAGTGGGTGACCAAAGCAAGCTTTTTAACAATTCCTGCCTTTCTCTCTGTTTTTCCCTAGTGAGTGACGAATCCAGTCGTGAGCCAGAAGTGGCTCCCAGAGAGCACATGGGCCCCAGTGGCTCCATCCAGCCTCGGGAGGAGAAGCAGGAGCCCGTGGTGGTCCGGCCCTACCCGCAGGTGCAGATGCTGACACAGCACCACCCTGTGCAGTCTGGTGCCCCGGTGACAGTCACAGCACCACCAGCACATTTGACTCCAGCTGTGCCACTTTCTTTTTCAGATGGACTTATGAAGGTAATGAGAGGATTCATCTGGAAAAAAAATGCAATCTGTATGAGTCAATGTTGAGAAAAAGTAAATTACACCCTGCTTTTGTTTCTAAAGCTTTCCTTGCATGCTTCTGCTAACTGTGCAGTGCCTTGTGGGTTTGGCTGTTCCAGATGATACACTGAGGACTTGCCAGTATTTCAGCATTATTTTTGATAATGGGGGGTGTATTTTGTTCATCTTGGAGGAGAAGAGTGATTTCAATCAGTTTCTGAAGCCTTCCATTTTCTCTGCCGGATATAAAGTTAACTGTTAATATCCAGTGTCTGTAGGGCAGTACCACAGCCCTGACAGATTCCCCTGGTGACTCGTGCTAGAACCTGCATATTTCCAGGACAAAAATATGCCAGTTCTTTGTTTGGAATAACCAAATGTTCAGTATCTTTCCTCTCCAAATATTTAGCCATACTTGCATAAACTTTCTCCTCAGACTTTGACCCCACAGCATGATTGCTGCTTCAAGAGTGGGCTCTCATGTGAAGTTGCCAATGTTTCTGTCTTTGCATTTCTTGCAGCCTCCCTTGAAGCCCACCATGCCCAGCCGGCCCATTGCTCCTGCTCCACCTTCCACCCTCTCAGCTCCCACAAAGGTCCCTGGGCAGGTGACTGTGACCATGGAAAGCAGCATACCACAAGCTCCAACAATTCCTGTGGCAACTATCAGTGGGCAACAGGTCTGGCTTTTTGGTGGTTTTTCTGTTCCATCTCACTGCGTGGTCAGATCAGTACAAGTACAGCTGAGGGGGGCCTTTGCAGCAGGAGGGAATGTAAAGAGAGAAGGTTTCTCTCTTCAGTGCTGCCGGGTGTTGGATCAGTTCTTCCTGGACCATTAAACTTCAGGCTTGGTTATCCGTACCTCTTTACAAAGCTGCTCGTTTGGTGGAATCATCCAACTGAGGTGGCACAGCCAGGCTGTGATGGCAGAACCAGACCCAAAACCTGGGTCTTTCCTTAAAGCTCCTGCTGTGTCAGTGTCACTTGGAGAATTTCTACTGTAGGGAAACTGCTGGGATTCATTATTGCTCTGCTCTTCAGCTTCACTGGGAAGAGATCAGAAGAGACTAGTGAACAGTTCCTGGCTTTGCACTGTGTTCTTACTGAACTAGCAGTGACAAAATTTGGGGGAGTCTGTGCAGATAATGGTTTTGAAAATTTTTTTCTCCTCTAACTTGACTGCAGAGCCAGTCCTGGTGGTTTGCAAATAGTTTGTCAGAACACTCATTACTAAACCTCTGAGGGTTTTGATGTAAAGTGCCTTTAGGTGGAGTTAGTCTGGCTAAGGGTGTGCAGTGATTTCAGTGGATTTATCTTACATTAATATCCCTGGGGAAGTCTAGAATTATAAAAAAAAATAGAATTTGTTCCAGCATTTGCCAGGTTTCCACCATTCTCTCAACTTTATTGGAGAGGTGGTATGAAACCATGCCTTAATGCCACCAGTGCTGGAAGGGCCATCTCTGTGGTTGTTTGTGGGTGGCTGCTGGGTGACTGTCACCCAAGTACCAACCATCAGAACAGACCAGGGAAACAGAGAAGTGTTCACATCTTCCAGTGCCAGCAGGCTCTGTAACTTTATCCTGTACAAACACCTGCCTCTTTCTCCACTCAGCTTTTAATGCATGCAGCCTTGGTACACCAACTATTTCTCCAAGATCTCTTTTCTGTGTCTCTGGGGCTGAGCTGTGGTAATTCTGTGGCCACTAATTTTTGTCAACACAGCTGACTTGTTTTGTTCTTTGCTCTGCAGGGGCATCCCAGTAACTTGCATCACATCATGGCCACCAACGTGCAGATGTCCATCATCAGGAGCAGTGCTCCTGGGCCTCCACTGCACATTGGAGCTTCTCATCTGCCCCGAGGTAAAGATCCAGCTGTGCTGCCCCTGCCTTCTGTTCACAGTCTCTCAGCTGCTGCATTTAGCCCACGCTTCTGAAACTCTCCTCACTGCTACTGCAGCTATTTCTTCAGATGTTAAAACTGCTGGCATGAGTGAGTGACTGCTGGCCTTTTAAGAATTATGTTGCCTTCAGCCATTTAGGGCAGGACCGTGTGACAGTGTTTAAAATGCTGGCAGATACCAGCACATCTGTTATTCTAATTCTTTGCTGTTAAAACAATCAACACTTTCAAAAAAAATATCCACTGGTAGAGATTCACCTGCCCTGCAAATTGTCACTTACATTCTGGGTAGCAAGTATTGCTTACCCATGGCAGGGGAACACTCTTGCATCCCCCTGTCACAGGAGCACTCATGCATTGTTATGCATGCTAACACATCATACTGTGTGCATTTGCATTTACCCATGAGTTAAATGCTGATAACTAATAATGCTGATAATGGTGATAACTGCAGGCTCTCGTTTCCCAGGATTTTGGATGCTACAGCTTGTAAAACAGGAGATCAGCCCCTTAATGCAGCCCTGTGCTCAGTACAGCCTGTCAGATTTCTGACTGCAGCTTTGCTTTCAAAGTCTTCTGGGTTAGGTTTGCAGTTCAGCTTTAAATTGATCTGAATTCCAAGTACCATTTGTCAGTTTTATTTCCTTTTATGCTCAGTGTTATTTACTCACTCAAGAAAAATAAATTGATGTGAGCAAAACCATAATCTTCTTTAACTGGAGCAGGTGGAAGGACTGTGGAGGTTTACCTGTAGCTACAGCAGTGTTGTTCACCTGATTCTCAGGGGACAGCTGCCACAGGCTTGGGCTCTGAGTACACATTTTCTTTTTTTCCCTGCTCTTTTTCCCTGGGTTTTAATATTAACTTTTGAGGTAGTAATTTCAATGGAGGACACGTACAGAAGGTATGCAGTCCAGTCCATCAGCTGATTGCAAGGCTATTTGTCTGCTACCATGACTTACTATGACCGGGAGTCATCAGACAGGAGACAAATTAATCATTGCAGGTTTAAATGGTGTGGAGTTTTGGCCTTATTTTTTGGGGGGGAGGTGTACTGTTTGGTTTGTTTTGTGTGGTGTTTCCTTGTTCCTTTGGTTTCCTTCTTTTGCAAGTGTATTTTTCTCCTGAACTTCATCAGCTGCAGTGAGATCATTGCTGGTATCAGGTGTCTTATTTGCACATTGGCCCAGTAATCAAACTGAATTATTTCTACTGACTTCCATAGCTTGGAATAAGAAAAATGGGATTTGCAATACAAGCCTATTATAGGGGAATAAGAAATACCTCTAAAGCAAATTAATTTAAAATAATGCCTACTGTTCCACACGTGCTTTTGTAAAGCTTATGTATATTTGTTGAAAGCCTTATTTTTACACCAACATCACATGAACTGCCCTGAGTATGAAATGCATTAGGACTGAAAGACCAGCTGATGCCAGGGTCTGTCTGTGGCTGTGATGGAGCTGAATTTTAACACGCTTGGTTTCTTCCCCAGGTGCAGCAGCTGCTGCAGTGATGTCCAGTTCTAAAGTAACCACAGTCCTGAGACCAGCCTCCCAGTTGCCAAATGCAGCTGCAGCCCAGCCAGCAGTCCAGCACATCATCCACCAGCCAATCCAGGCAGGTAGCAGCCAGGCAGCTCTGCACAGCACTGACTGCCAGCTCCACACACTTCCTGGCACTCATCTGTAATGTGTAACCTCTAATTGCCTGGGCTGGAGCTGCTCTCAGCTCTCTTCCAGGTCTATTTTCTGTATTTCCTTCATAGACTTGGTGGGTTTTAATCTGTCTCCAAAGTGCTTAGAGACTGGGAAGACAATTTCTTTCAGACATACTCAAGTTTTAAAGTCTGAAAAGTCTGGTACAATGTGCTGGTGTTGATTTATTGTTCAATATATGAATTGATGTAGAATTTTTGAAATCTCACTATAATATGCTTCTGTATATCTTGGCTTTTGTATGTGTATAAGAAGAAGATTGTAGGTCTTGTCTCCCTACAGCAGTGCTAGTGTTCAGCCCTGGGATAGAGGGTTAAACATCTTCCCACTGTGCTTTCAGTTAGGATCCCAGTCACCTCTAATTTCATGTGTACTGGAATTTCTTTTCATTCTGAAGGGAACTGACCTTTGAGGTTTTTCCTGAAGACCTTCAAGGGATCCAGTCTTGTTAACTTTGTTGCTTACTGGTTCCTGTGCTGTTATGTGTGTTGAAAACCAGGACAGTTCTGCTTAGGAGCTTGCAGATCAATTCAGGAAGACTGGGAATGTCTCAGAATGCCAAAACTTAGTGATGACATGTAGGGAAGCCAGTTTTAGTCAAGTAATTCCTAGTTGTTCTCTAAACAGCAGAATTTCCTCTCTGAATGTGCTCTCTTTGACACTTTTTTTTTTTAATAGTCTCGTCCTCCTGTGACAACTTCGAGCACTATTCCTCCTGCAGTGGTGGCAACTGTCTCGGCCACGAGAGCTCAGTCCCCTGTTATAACCACAACAGCAGCACATGCCACAGAGTCAACCCTCAGGTAAAACCTACAGAAACTCTGTACTTGACAGAAATTGCAGCAAGGGGAAATGTTAATCAGCCAGAGCTGATAATCCTCTACTTGTGGGATGATATAAAACCAAAATAGTAATGCTTGCACGGTGCAAATCCTTGCAGTTCTGTGAATAAAAATGGGTATAAGCATGAACTGCTGCTCTGTGTTATGAGAAGAAAAGACCTTAATTAATCATTTTTGAAGTCCTGCTCCCTGGACAGCAGAGTTTGTGTTGCAGGAACTTGTGGGTATTTGGCCTATATTTTTTATGAAGACACAGTGAAAAGTGATACATGAATGCTGAAATGAAGTTCAGCTGATAAGAGTTATGATAAGACTGCCCTCCTGGCTGGGTGCATCGGGCAGATGAGGACAGAACAGTGCAGCTGAAATTCCTTCTGTTGCTTTGCCACATGACTGACAGCAGTGCTGCTGTCACTGGGGAGGAGATGAGGCCTGATGCCTGTCCCTGTGCTGTATCTTTGCTGTTCAGTCCCCAGAAGGTTATCTTGATGACTGCTTGTCTCCCTCCCCAGCCGCCCCACGCTGTCCATCCAGCAGCACCCCCCGTCTGCAGCCATCAACATCCAGCGGCCGGCGCAGCCGCGGGACACGGCCACGCGCATCACGCTGCCCTCGCACCCGGCCATGGGCACGCAGAAACCACAGCTCCACACCATGGCCCAGGTAACTGCCAGCAGCAAACAGCCTCCTGCTGCCTCTTGGGGTCTCTCTGGTTTAGAGCTTGCGGGCTAAGATTACGTTTTGAAGAGTTAGTACGAGTTAGAAATGAATGTTCTGTACGGTCAGTGCATGATTCCATGCTAACTGTAGATTTTAAATGTAGTAGGCTTCTAACTTTAAGAATTTCTTTCCATAGAAAACCATTTTCAGTACTGGTACTCCAGTGGCAGCAGCAACTGTGGCACCAATTTTGGCAACGAATACCATTGCTTCAGCAACCACAGCTGGTGAGTATTCATAATGCAGTTGTGGGAGCATCCTGAGGGGTGGGGTTTGTTGCTCTTTGTTGGCTTTCTTCTTTGAATTTAGAACACAGTCATTTTTGAGCAAATCTTTTTTCATGGTAAACACTGCATTTGGAGGTGCATGAGCAGGCTTCAGGGCTGAAATTACTGAGTTCTTCAGGGAGGTTGGCTGGTTTGGGGTTTTGCCCTCTGTAGGATATGGATAGACTGGCATGGTAGGGCTCCAAAGAAAGATCTCTTATTAAGTTTGGCTTTTTCCTTCAGGTTCTGTATCTCACACTCAAGCGCCTACAAGCACCATTGTTACCATGACAATGCCCTCACATTCTTCCCATGCTACAGCTGTCACAACCTCCAACATCCCAGTTGGTGAGTGATTTCAGTTCTCAGGAAAGTGTGTAACTGATGCTTCAATTTTTCTCTGTATGCTGGAAGTGTTTGTGCATGTTAGCAAATTAAGGAGGGAAAGAAAATCAGTTCAAGCTGGGAGAAACCAATTAACAGGTTTGCTATTCTAATTTTTGTAATATCAGGAAGAAATAGATGTTCTAGGAGGAGCAGGTAATAAAATGGCTCATTTACTTTCTCTATTAAATTTTTAGACAAACTTGGGCCTTCTGGCATTTCAAAACCTGCATTGGATACTCTAAAACTGCTTGGTGATAGACTATGTCTTTCATAGTTGGTTTTGCAACTTAGTTCATGTGCTTCTTGAGATGTTAGGCGCACCCTAGCTGGATTTGATTAGTGTGTTCTCTTGAATGTAAAGCACAAAGGCCCAATGGTGGGAACTTTATTTGCTTGGATGTGGAATGTGCCTGAGATGTTTCCTACAGAGCTACATAAATTTGCTTTCATTTGTCTGTTTTCCTGCTGACCTCCTTGTTCTTTTGAAATCTTGTAATCTCTTCCCCAACCATAAATTTCCAAGGAGTGAAATTGTATCATACATCAGTGTTTCTTGTATGGCCCTTGTAGGTGTTTTCTTCCTTTCCGTGGCCTCTGTCCACAGACTCTTGTCTGCCTTGGTCTCATTTCCCTTGATCTCTGCTTTCAAAACTGAGATAATTTGTTCTTGACATCAGAATGGTTGGGGCTGATCCTAAAAAAATTAACTTAATCTGAGCACTGAAGTGACTTTGTTAGCAAGTATAATTTATTTATGTATTTAGAATATCCATCCATTCTGATATAAATTGATGAGAAATGCTTTGTTCTCCTTTTTCTATTGGCCTGTTGGGGATAGGAAATCATTTGTGGATGGGGTGGGTTGTTTTGGCTTGAGAGGGAAGGGAGTAGTGTTGGTTGGTTATTTGACAAGGTTATTGATCTTGCCTTTGCAGTGTTTACTAGCCTTTCCTTTGACTGCCAGTTGATGACATGTTTGTCCTTCTGCAGCTAAAGTGGTTCCCCAGCAAATCACACACACTTCCCCCCGGATCCAGTCTGATTACACAGCAGAGAGGAGTAACCTCATACCTCTGTCCAGCCACCGGGCATCTCCAAACCCAGTGGCCATGGAAACCAGGAATGACAACAGGTGGGCACAACTAGCAGCTCTAGCAGTGAGAGTGTGTGTGAGTAGGGTTGCTTTTCTACCTTCCCCTGTGGTGGAAATAACGTTGTAAAAACCAGGGGGGAGATGGGAGTTGGTAGTTTTGAACCAGTTATGATAGTTGAGGTAATTGGTAGTTATGACAGCTGAGATTGGAAAGCACAGGGAGTGCTGAGGGGCAGGGGCTGAAGGTTACCTGTTGAACTTGTGTGTGTAACACTCGCTCTCTTTGATGCCTGCAGGCAGTCGGTGCCTGTCCAGTTCCAGTATTTCCTGCCCACCTACCCCCCCTCTGCCTACCCTCTGACTGCCCACACCTACACCCCCATCACCAGCTCCGTGTCCACCATCCGCCAGTACCCAGGTAAGCCCAGCTTGAGGCAGGCAGCCTCGGCTGCTTCGCTGAGCTTTTCACTTATGATGTGCTCTAGTGATGGAAGGAACTAAAAGGATTTCTGCTTGACTCTGACAATTCATCACAAAAAGTCTCTGATGGTTTGTTGACAGAGGGGAAAGCTCATGGACAAGAGGTGCTGAACTATTTCAGAGCCTACTAAATCCAGCTAATAACAGCTTTTTCAGGAGTTTCATATTTGATATCCATGGGGCTCTGTGTCTAGAAGTAAAAATTTTGAGTCTACAAATCAAAACAGTTTGGCTCCTCCAAATGAAGCCAACTCTTTGATGCAGCTTCATTCCTGGTGTTCTGATAAGCTCTTTTACTGTCTTTTCACATGAATGTACAGTTTGGGAGAAACCTGAACCAAAAAAGGGAAAAACTAATTTGCATTGCACACTTGCATTAGTGTTCTGCTTAAAAAAATGGACCAGTTAATGTATTTGAACAGTCACAGTAATCTGCAGTCAAAAAAATGATGCACAATCCAAACTTATGTCATTCTGTGACAAAATTTGGAACATTTTTACCTTGCCAGGTTGTTTAGGGCTGTTCTCTGTAATGTGATAATTTCCACTATCCAGACTGCAAGAACATGCACAATGTGGATTTTCATGGCATGTCTGTGTCTGCTGGCAGCATGATACCTGTGAGCAGTACAGAGGAAATGTAGAAGGACTGGGAGATGGCAAAGCCCATTTGTTGAATGGGAAAGTGTAGAACCATAGGGTTCTTTAGGTTGAGAAAGACCTTTAAGATCATCAAATCTGGCCATTAACCCAGCACTCCTAAAGCCACCACTAAACCATTTTCCCAAGTGGCACTTTTTAAAAATACTGCCAGGGATGGGGACTCCACCACTTCCCTGAGCAGCCTGTGCCAGGGCTTAATAACCTTTTATGTGAAGAATTTTTTCCTAATATCCAATCTAACCGTTCCCTGACAGAACATAATTGCACACAGTCAGGGGTTCCAGTTCTGGAGGCATACTGGGGTGGTGGTAGACTAATTTGTATAAATGTAGATGTATGTTTTTCATCAGGAGCTTATTGACAAAGACATTTTACTTGTTAAATTGACCTGAAGAATCCATGGAAGGTATTAATTATGGCAGCTGATGGTGACAACTTAAAGCAGAGCATTCAGGGTGTGAGGAGGAAAGTACACCTCTGCTGAGCACAGCTGGGTGAGGGTACAGAGGACATACAGAGGAGACTTTTTAAAAGATTGCTGAGATAAGGAGACTTAATGCAGAATTTTGGGGGAAGAATGTTGGCTTTGCTTTTCCAAATGCTGGTTGTGTTTTACTTAGTATCCTAAAAGAATTTTGTTGGATAGAAAGTTTTGCAATAACAGTGTTTTGACTAAGAGAATAAATGTGCCACACTTTATACAGAGCCATTTCCAGGGACCTGCTTTCAGTTTTTCATGCCTGTTTTTAGAGTGTCTTGTCAGCACAAGAACTTGGTGGAAATCCTGTGACAATGGTAAAACCAGCTTGTTCTGCATTGTTAGCAAGCAAGGCCATTGTTGGCAAATTCACACTTGCATTCTGTGCATGGCTGCAGAAATCCTGGTGCAGCTCTGCAGAGCCTGGAAATCCGGAGATCCAGGGTCTGCAAGTGGTCCAGAAGTATTATTTAAGTGCTGCATGGGAGAACTGTAATACACTGTATAGTGGATCTGAAAAGGTGGAATCAGTTGTTTAGAGCTGTGAATTTATTTAAATGATTGAGCTGCTTAGAGCAGGTGTATTGTTGGGAACATTGTTCTGCCACTAAAAGATAATTGTGTTTATTTGAGCTGTGGGATCCAGCCTATAACTGGATCTCTGTTATATCTGGCCTGTTCTGAGGCCAGATAAGGTTGTGTTCAACTTCAGAGTTGAGTCAACTTCAGAGCACAAGAAATTACTTAGGTTTCTGATTACTTCTAATCTATTTTTTAAGCAGGGAAAAATGCCAAGTGTTGGTGCTTACTGTAAAGCACTGTAAAATACGATAGTGAGCAAAAATAGAGCACAGCATCCTGAGACTGTGATTTGAGTCTACCTAAAAGCACAGTTAAACTACTCCTTTCTCTCTTGGTGCAATTAAAAATAAAAAATGGAATGAAAATCAACAGTAAGGTTTAATTCCTCTGGCAGATAATCTTACCTACTCTCATATTTACTACTGCAACAAGCAGACTGGCAAATTAATTTTTCAAGGCACAAAAAAGTCTTTGAAAAGTTAGTATTTGAGCAAGAGGTGGCAGGGGTGGCTGAGGTGACCTGCTGGTGAGGTGTCTGTGCTGCTCCCAGTTTCAGCCCAGGCGCCCAACTCGGCCATCACAGCACAGACCGGTGTCGGCGTGGCCTCCACCGTGCACCTGAACCCCATGCAGCTGATGACAGTGGATGCATCCCACGCCCGCCACATCCAGGGCATCCAGCCTGCCCCCATCAGTGCCCAGGGCATCCAGCCTGCGCCCATCAGTGCCCAGGGCATCCAGCCAGCACCCATTGGGACCCAAGGACTGCACCCTGCTGCACCCATGGGCACCCAGGGGCTGCAGCCTGCCCCCATCGGTGCCCAGCAGCCACCGGGCGACACCAAGACCTCAGGTAAGAGCAAGCAGCCACGTCCTCACTTCAGAGCCAGACAGCAGCTGAGCTGCTGTCCTGCACATTTGGCTCTGGGTGATGATGGTGTTACAGTCCCTGTGGTCCAGAGGTGGGCACTGAGTCCATCCATGCACATATTCTCCCAGCAAATACTTGTTGGCTGTTTCTGAACTGATTTATTTTTAAAGTGTGCTAGGTGGAGCGTGTGGGTAGCCTTGGATGGGTTACTGCAGTGGAAAAGACTGGTAGTGCCTGAGCTTAAACAAATGCCTTCAGTAAGGCCTTGTAGGAAAAGTTATTTACAAGGGAGCAGTGTCCTCCAGCTGTGCATTAGATCCCAGGAGCAATTAGAGTACAGCCAGGTCCTTCTGCTGTTGGTAACCTGATCTTGAGCTGTGACAGAAACCATCTTTCATTGTAAGTGATTGGTCTGATGAAGCCCCAAGAACTTATTGGAGGAATGGGATATGGCATCCAAGGGAATGTGCTGTGGCATAGCTGGCAGGCACTGCACAGTGATTTCCTGGCTGTCCACATGCTCTGCATCCCTCAGTTGGCCAAACAGGCTCTGGGAGGAGGTCAGAATGCAAACACAGCTGATGTAGCTTATGTACAACTGGCATGTGTTGCCACCTGGGCTCTACCAGAAGTGTTGCTCTATTGACCCAGTTGTGGTCAACAGAGATCTCCCTAGTGATTTCTGCCTTTTCCTTGTCTTCTGGAAAAGATTATTTCCCTGGAAGCAGTTGTTAGGCAGGAAGTAGGTAGTGTCTTCCCTGCAGAAGGTTCAGTGATCAGATTGCTCGTGGCAAAGGCACTGCTTACAAAGGAGTCTGAAAACACTGCAGGTAGAGACTGGGGGCTCAGAGAATGGACAGCATGTGCTCTGCAGACACCTGCTTTGTCATCACATTCTATTAAGTAACTGCTGCTTTCCACTCTCTGTCTGTTCTCGTCTCTGCTGTGTCCACGTCCATCCTTCCCAGCAGTAGTCTTGGCAGATGGAGCCACCATTGTAGCCAATCCTATCAGCAACACATTCAACACTGCATCTGCAGCAACTACAGTTGTGCAAACCCACAACCAGAGTGCCAGTGCCAGTGCTCCAGCCCAGGGCTCCTCCCCACGCCCCAGCATCCTTCGCAAGAAGCCAGCCACGGATGGGTGAGTAGGACTGAAGGTGACACGTGGGTGACACTCCGTGCAGTCCAGCCCAGCCAAATGGAATCATTTCAGTGGAGATAAGGAATATTCTTGGCAGGTTATTCAGTCAGCAATGGTTGCAAGCAACCTGCTGATCAGTGAAACAGTTCTTTTCCTCCCCCAGGGCAGATACAGTTTTCTGTAGTGTCAGTAATAAAATGAGAAGGACAGTTTGTCTCCTAGGTCCTGAAAGTGACCTTTTGAGGGAAAGTGGATTTGAGGCTTTCTTGCTTAGTGTGATAAGAAGAAAGAGTTCATAGTCTACTAAAATTAGAATTGGGTGCTTTTTCTTCAGTGCTTTTCTTGGAAGAATATGTGGATGAGTGGAAAGGAAAGGATTAGTACCCTGCTGTGAAATCTGATTAGGAAAAAGAGAGGGAGTAACTTAAACTCTTAAAATATTTTATGTTGCCTGTCTATTTTTAAATGCCTTAATAAAGAGGCAAGAGACAGCTTTAGAATTAACAATGCATTTCCTCCCAACTAGCAGCTGAAAACGTTTGGCACTAATGTATCCTGTGAGATTAAAATTGCGTATTTTTTATGTGGGTGGAAACCTTTTTTAAGGCAGAGGAGCTGTAGGCTGTAAAACTGAAAGAGAAGTTCAAGAATCGGGTAGATCACTAAAGACTGTTTCCATTTGAGAGGTTGATTATTTTGGATACCAGTTTGACTTTCGGTCCCACAGGAGACTGAATAGTCTCTAAGAGACCTTAATCAGCGTTATCATCCTGATATCCATGCTCAGGCCTTGAGGTCCTGGAGTCAGGCTCTGACAGTCAGGTCCATCTAAAGGGAGCAGATTGAGCACTGTTTAGTTCCAGATGATTTGCTCAGTCTTGAAGCAGGAATGCCGGACAGCGGCATGGCCAGACCCCTTTCTTTGCCCACTGCTGGAGCCTGGCCACTGCAGCAAAGTGTTCTCACTGATGGGATGAAAGTAAAGCTGCCATTCTTGGAGAAGCCCTAAATTGGGTGAGACTAGGCCAGAGCAACTAATCTTTTATTTTGAAAGAAAATAAAATACCTGATTTGAAAAGTAAAATGAGACTCTTTGTGTAGCAAATTGGTTACACTGAAGAAAGAGAGCAGTGCTGCAGCCATAGCTCCTGTCCTGGCTTGTGTAAGAGAGCTCATTTCTGTGCTGTCAGGGCTGTTTGTCTTTGCACCAGGGAGGTGGGAATCTTAGATCTGTCTGTCTCTTTTAGGCTGGCAGTCCGGAAAAGCTTAATTCCCCCTCAGCCACCTGAAGTGGCCAGCACACGTGTGGAGAGCACCATGCGAAGCACGTCGGGATCACCGAGGCCTGCTGGGTAAGACTTCAGGAAAAGCCAACTGCAGCATAATCGTTTCATTATATTTGTTTGAGTTGTGTTCTTTGGCTGTTGGAGCATTTTTCTTTCTTTGGGAAACAATCTATTTTGAATTTGTGACAAACTCGACCAGCCTTGACAAGTTCTGCTGTTTGTGAAGCTGTGGTGGTGAGCTTTCACAGAAACAAAAAACCCTCTGCTATTGTAAGGGGAGATAGGCCTCAAAACTTTTTTCTATAGTACTTGAAAATTAATGCTGAAGAAAGGTAAATGGAACTTCTGCCCTGCTTCACTTGAGTTCAGTGGCTTTACAATTTGTTGTTTTATAACTGTAAGCTATGGGAGCTTACAGCTTAACTGTAAACTGCAGTGGGAGCTCCTGCAGAGGATGGGGCCAGTACAGTTTTGGGTAAAAGTTCCTCTTGGCTGCATTGTAAAACTGTTTTGATCCTTTTAGAAGTATCTTGAAGTTTCCTGGAATTAGTCATGAGATTTGTTTATCACAGTGAATGGAAAGAAGTAGTATCTGTAATCAATACAAAGGATTAGAAAGGGAGAAGAGCTGGAAATATAATTGAGATTAAGCCTTCTCCTGTTGTTAAACTTTACTGAGCCAGGTGGGTGCAGGAAAAGCTGGATAGTCTGACTCCAGTTTGGCTGGTTCCTTTTGTGCTGGTGCTCACAACCCGAGATACAGTTCACCCATTTTGCTTTGCTTTTATTTGTGCTACAGCGGCAAGCCAAAGCCCGAAATCCACGTGTCCATGGCCACCCCAGTCCCCGTGTCCATGGAGGCGGTGTGTAACCAAGGGGGTGAGCAGCCCACCATCACGGTGCCCCCCAGCTCCCAGCAGCCCCCCTCTGCCATCCCGACCATCATCGCGGCCGCCAGCCCCACCTCCCAGCCCGCAGCAGCCCTGGCCACCATCCCGGGAGCTGTGGCGGCCGCTCCGCCGACCTCCAGCACCATCGTGGCAGCTCCGGCTCCTCCATCCACCATGAGCGGGGCCCTGTCAGCGGTGCTGGGCCCTGTGGTGCCAGAGATCAAAATCAAAGAGGAAATGGAGCCTATGGACATCATGCGACCGGTATCTGGTAGGTGGCTGGCAATCATCAGGTTGCTTTTTTTGGTTTTGAGACAGTGGAGGAGTTAGGAGGATTTTTCAAGTTTCATCTTGAAAATGAAAAGACGTCTCTTCCATGGTAGCACAGAACACCAGAGTTCCCATATCTTTATAAAGATCTTGTTTGGTTTTTGCCTAATCTGCCATGAAATCACTTCTTATTGTGGCTGCTTTGTTCGTGTTCAAATGAGCCAACTCCAAAGAGTCTGTGTGAATTCCTTGCCTAAAATGCTCATGCTCAGCAGTGGTACTGACATATTATGGAACAGCTCAGTTAAATTCAGTTTGTTTACAAATCCTACTGTTCAGGTCCAGTGGCCTTTCTTGTATGTGAGGAGTTCATGGCCAGAGTAGGACTTCCTAGGGCCCTCATGTGATTCATGCATATTTTTCCATAGAACTTTTCAAAATGTTCATTATATTGCCTTATTTATCCAGCTTGGCCATAGTTGCTATCAAATGGCATGGTCAGAAAATTCAGATCCTTATGGATCTTATTGGGCACTATAGTGGCAAAGTGAAAGGAATGCATCCCACATTCATGGGTTTCAGAGTTCTGGTCTAGCTGTTGGTTTTATCACTCTCCTTGAAGCTGTGTGTTGTCCTGTGAGAAGGCAACTCCTTGCTGCAGACGTCTCTGGAGCACGGGCAGATAGCATTAAACTCCTTGGGGCTCTTCTGTCTCTTCCTGGCATTTGTGGCCAAATTGTCAAGAGATCTCATCCTGGAAATTTTGTGCTGCAGCCTTGGTCATGGCTGATTGTCCCTCCAAGTTCAGGGAGTGTTCCCTCAGACCACCTGCCACGCTGCTGCCAGCTGCACAGGTGTGTTGGTTGGTGCAGTGACCTGCTGAGCAGTGCTGAGGGCTTGGCAGTACAAGCAGACTCCTGCAAGAAGAGTGCTGCAGTCCTGCTTTGATTCCATCTGACTCCTATCATGAGGAAGTAGGGATTTGCTTACTGTGACAGTGACCTGTGCTGGTTTACATACAGAGGGTTTTTTACAGTAGAACAAACAGGTATTAGCATGACTCCTATGAAGCAACTGAGGGCAATTGGCTCTGCTGTCATTCTTTATGTATATGAGACACTAAAGACTTCAGGTTTGTCCTAATAATTACTGCTGGTTTAATATCTGGCCTGTTGGTGCACATCACACTCCTCACACTGTGCTGAAACAGGAGCTGCTGTTGGAGGTAGTGTTCAAACAGTGTCTTACCTTCCCACTGCTGATGGTTGGGTTCTTCTCTTTCCTTCCTCTCAGCAGTCCCTCCTTTGACTACAAGTACTGTGTCTCCATCTTTGGCACTGCTGGCCAACAATCTTTCCATGCCTCCAAGCGATTTGCCACCTGGTGCCTCACCAAGGAAGAAACCCCGTAAGCAGCAGCATGTCATCTCCACAGAAGAAGGGGACATGATGGAAACAAACAGCACTGATGATGAGAAATCCACTGCCAAAAGTTTGCTGGTGAAGGCAGAGAAGCGAAAGTCTCCTCCAAAGGAGTATATAGGTAATGACACCTCTAATGTCTTTGTTCTTATTCAGGGGTCTGTATTTTCTCTTCTGTTTCCCAGAGAAGGTGCTCTGAGAGAAGGTCACATTGCCACTTCCTAAATACAAGTAATAGGGAATCCAAGTATCTGTTCCTCACCACTTTTTGTATAGGGCTGGGAAAATGTCAGGGAAAACAAATTTTTCAACACACATTTTATATGAGGTGGCACTTACCAATCTGCTGGTGGAGTTCTTGTGGATGCTGACCTGCCCTCACTCCTGGATGGTAATGCAGTTCTGGATCCTTTTGTAGATGAGGAAGGTGTGAGGTACGTCCCTGTGCGTCCCAGGCCGCCGATCACTCTGCTGCGGCACTACCGCAACCCCTGGAAAGCCGCTTACCACCACTTCCAGCGGTACAGCGACGTCCGCGTCAAAGGTCAGCCTGCGCCGGGGGCAGCAGGGGAGGGGAGGGCAGGAGCCTGCACAGGATCAGCCGTGGCTTTGTAAACGAAAAAATGGTGTGGTTACTGATGCATCTGCTGATGTGCAGTGAGAGAAACTTGCTCACAAAAGGCAGCCTCATAAAAGTGACATGCTGTGGTGATAGGCTGCAGCTGAGTTTTCTCACTCGCCACCTAATACTTGCCAGTTTAATCACATGCTATATTTAGTGTAACTAGTGTTGTCAAGTTACAAATGGGCTTTTAAAGAAGACTTTTTTTACCTAATACAAGGAAATCAGAGATCAGATGACTGTCTTCCAGACCTTTTAGCTAGTATTTTAGAATTTTTAAGCAGACTGAGTTTTCACAACTGTGCAAATACATCTAGGAGAGAGTAGAAGTACAAGAATGGACCATTTACTTGTTTGTGCCAGGTGTTTGAAACATTGAGCACTACATTCTTTAAAGGAGAAAAAAATGGGTTATGATATAATCCTTCTGAAAGTACAGATAACCTGTTAGTCAGTGAGAGCAGCAGTCAGATGGGAAGCCACTTTCCTGTCTGAATCAAAATGCTGCTCATTGTCATTTATTAGGATGTAGGGGGAGCAAAACTTGGGTTGTTGTTGTTTGAGAGGAGAAGCCTGGCCAACTCCTGAAATTTGAGTACTGTATTCTTGTGTTTCCCGGTGACAGAAGAGAAGAAGGCCATGCTGCAAGAGATTGCCAATCAGAAGGGCGTGTCCTGTCGTGCACAAGGGTGGAAGGTCCATCTCTGTGCAGCACAGCTACTACAGCTGGTAGGTGCATGGGGCTCGGAGCTTCCCGCAGCACGGGGGAACATTAAGCTGTGTAAGGCAGGAGGACATTCTTACAAACTCAGTACACTGGGATGCCCTGAAGGAGCTGGTGTGTAGTGCCCAAAGGGAGTGGGACATGCTTTCCCCTTTCTCAGGAATGTGGCATAAGTGGCTTGGAAACTTGGAGTGTTGGTTTTGATCCAGACATAAGAGCTGATGTATTTTGTACAGATGATCAAAACTGGCAACTCCCTCCTGCTGATGCACAGGTCTGAAGAAGCGTCTGTTTGGGATGGTGCGGCTGATCTGAGGAGGCAGCACTGATCCACATTCCTGGATGCTTCTGTTTCAGGTTGGGGGTGAGGTAGGTGCTCTGCATTTTAGCACCAAACTCCCCAAAACCTCTGCATTCCTGGAATAGTATTGTGAGCAGTAGGGGAAGCAGTTGTGTAGGATCAATGTTTCTTCAGAAGCGGAGCAATCCTGTAAATAGGATGTTAAAAGGAATGATAGTGCCACATTTTGTCAGAGGCTCCATCTTCTGAATCACTGACAAGAGCAGCTGAGAGGGGAATGGATTTTCACTGTGTCTGTGTAGCGTTGTTAACATGGGCGAGTGTTTGCCAGCTTGGCAGTGACCCTTTTCATGAAGGGCTGATGTCTTTTAGACAAACCTGGAGCACGACGTGTATGAGAGGCTGACTGCCCTGCAGGAGGGACTCATTCCCAAGAAAAAGGCAGCGACCGACGATGACTTGCATCGAATCAATGAACTGATACAGGTGGGTCCTGGGCCTCTCACCCCAAAACCACACCCTTAGTCACAAGGCATCCTGCTGCTGGTAGTAAGAGCTAAAGCTGACCTAAAAACCCCGTGCGGGTTCACTTCCTGCGTCATCAGTTCCAAGGGGCACAGGTAGGGAAATGGGGAGGCAGTGCTTAGAGCAGGCGGGTAATGACAGGTGTTTCCTTCCAGGGGAACATGCAGAGGTGTAAACTCGTGATGGATCAAATCAATGAGGCTCGAGACTCCATGCTGAAGGTCTTGGATCACAAGGATCGTGTTTTGAAGCTTCTAAACAAGAATGGAACTGTCAAGAAAGTGTCCAAATTGAAGCGAAAGGAGAAGGTGTGAACGCAGACTAATGACTTTGGAAATGGAGAACGTGTACAGAACAGAGCTGAACCTTTTTGTAGTTTGGGTTTATTTTTAAGCAGAGCATCGGAATAAAAAAGGATGAGTTCAGGGAACAGATGGACATCTGAAGCCTGGTGACCTGAAGGGATTGTCCTTGATCCAATGAACAAAGATTTCTCTCAGGCTCATCCCTTTTTAAAGTCTTTCCAGTCCCTCTGCTTAACTCCTGACGTGTCAGGTAGGGACACACCTGTAAGGCAGGAGGTTGTGCAGGAGACTCCAGGAGGCTGACACACAGCTGTGGACCCAGACAGCAGCCAAGCTTCCAGCAGTGGAAATGGCACCTCTTTCAGTTACCCCATTCAGTTCTCATTCTGACCTCCCAGTGTCTAAAGCAGCCTTCTTACACCAGTGCCACTGCACTAGGGGATCTGCCACAATCAATCTCCAACAGCTCAGAAGCCCTAGCTGTCAAGATTAAAAAAAAAAAAGGAAAAAAAAAAGGGGGGGAGGGGGAAATCATTTCAAAGTGATATTGTAGTGTCTGTGTCTGTGTTGGTGCTCTGGGATTCTTGTGTTGAGGCACCTCTGCAGCAGAGGTGCTGTAGCTGGTGTAATGTTAATTGTACGTACCACATACATCCTGAAAACATGAATAAAGCAATTGGAGGGTTTTGTATGTGAGCAGTTCGTGTACCTTTGTACCAGCGAAACTCTTCAAGCTCTAAAATTGAAAACGGAGCTTTGGAAGAAGCCTGAGGGGAGAAGAAAGAGCATGTTGGGCAGCAGCCAGCACCCTGTGCTGTGGAGGGCGGGTAATGCCGTTCCCAGTTCAAGTCCTAAAGATGAAATATGGATTATCCCCCATGCACTTGTGCATTTAACCTTAATATTCTAGAAAAACTGCTAAATCAGTTCATTTTTAGTCTCCTCAGCAGGAAACTTCAGTGTCATTACTAACTCTGTTAAGAATGTATTCTTTTGCTCATTCAGTTATAGTGCTGTTATCTTGCCTTTATTCAGAACTGAGTTCTTTCAGAACTTAGATTAAAAATGTAGTATTTAATTCTTATTTCCTGATTTTTGTAACTAGAGAAGTAAGTAGAATGTCCATATTCACACTGTTTTTGTGGTTTTAACACATGCAAAGCAAATTTATTTCAGGTTTGGATAGCAGTCTTTCATATTAGCTTGATTTTGCCTGTTCAAATGAAACCACTTCCATTGTAAGTTACAATTCTAATATAATGATACTTTAACTTTGATACTAGGAAAGTTACAGTAGTTGTGTGTGTATGTTGAAATTAAAAGCAGAGGTAAGACCAGAAAAGGTGGGAATTAAACTGCTGCCATCACTAAACATTTCTTGTTCTTCAGGAACAGAAGAACACACACAACTTGTCAAGTATTTGTTTGATGTTGTCAGGGTGATAAAACACAGCACCAACACTCCCAGGTTCCTCAGGACTCTACAAGAAGCTCTCTGGTGATTATGAAGTGGACTTTTGTAGGGTTGGGAACTATTTAATATCTTGGCAAAGGGGTTTGACTGCAGTCCAAGGCATTACCAGCAGAGAGTGAGGTATGTGGGGGGAAGAAGGGAGGGAAGGATTCTTCTAAAAGCTGCGGAAGTTGGGAACTGCCCCTTGATCTGTTCTGGGTATTCTCACCCGATTCCTCGTAACCTTAGTTTTCCCAAGTTGGTAGTCAAGGCTGCCCTCTAGACTGAAAAGGATGATCCTGCTCCATAACCTTAGAATGGCAATAATTGCTGTGGTGCTCTTGCGCTGTGGAAACCACGTACGTTCCGTATTTTGAAGGGCGGGAGGTCCTTTCCTCCCCAAACCATTCTGTGATTCTGTTCTATAGGAGACAGTAAGACCCACTGCCATTCAACCAGACTTCTCCAGCCCACATTTTTATGCCTCTTTTTTATTGTTTAAGCTTCGATCAGAAATGGCAAAAATTCCATTTTGCAGTCTTGAGGGGGTTCAGCCAGTTTGTCTCTTGGAATGTGCCGTGTGGGTACTCTGGGCTATGCAAAGCTTGCTCTTGGTTTTGCCCCGGTGTTTCACCGGTGTTGTCGGGAGGGAATCAGGAATGAGCGCTGTGGTTTTCCCTATCCCATCCCTTATGTGGCTCCTACAGCCACAACAGCCCCTGCCGTCTCCCCTGAGCGACTCCGAGCCGCCCGCTGCCAGGGGATCCTGCCAGGGTGGAACGCAGAGCCTCTACTGCTACAGGATGCCCTAAACCCCTTGACGAAGTAACTTCTTCTCTGCTTTGGTTTTTATGGTGCTGCGAGGGAGGGTGGAGGGAAGCACCGGGGTGCCCCGCTGGCAGTTGGAAATGCTAAAAACGTAATTCCTGCCGTGGTGCCGTTGCGGTACCTGCGGCCGCTGCCGTAATTCCGCTACCGCGGCTGTCAGCGGGGCGCTCCCCTCACAGCGCCCGCCCTCAGCGCGCCGGGCCGCACCAACGCTCCGCGCACCGAGGGGGCGGAGAGACACCCCCGCTTCCAGCCGCGCAATGGACGCTCCGCGCCCCGCGCCCCTCCCCCAATGCCGTCATC
>WEZZ01033493.1:32669-57369 GCA_013400585.1 Chloropsis cyanopogon
CGGTGCCCCGCTGTGCCCCCCGGCCCGCCGCCCTCCCGCGGGGCGCTCCCGGGAAGCGGGGCTGGAGCCGAGCGGCCGCCTTTGTTAGGCCCCTGCTGCAGAGGAGGGGAGAAGAGAGGGAAGCTCCCCCCTGCCACGTCTCCGATCTTGAATCAAGTGTTGTGCTTCCAGATAAATAAATAATGATTTATCCTCCCCAATGCGGCTGAGCCGTCAGTGGTAACTGGGGAAGGCTCGTACGGCTCAGCACCCTCACAGAGCCAGAGCGGGTTACTTTTAATAGGCAGTGAAGAATTTACGTGGTCTCTTTGTCAAAGTTATGCTTTTCTTTTGCCTGGTTTAGTTTCTTTTTCTTTTTTCTTTTTTTTTTTTTAATTTTATTATTATTGCAAAAGTAGAGATGAAAGAAAAAATTAACATTTTCCTTAGGTCTTGTAAATTTTTCCTTATGGTCTTTCTCAAACCTTGAGGTGAGGATTCCTAAGCAGAGCAAGCACTGCGGGCATGCGAGGTGCCCCTCTGAGCAGCCTTTCCATCAGTTCTGGTTCATTCCGAGCCCTGTGCCTCCTGCTGTGACCGGCGAAACTTCACCAACAAAGTTTGCTGTCTTTGCACGTGCAGAGGAGGGAGGGGGCTGTCACACCCTGAATTTCGGTGCGTGTCACCCCTCAGCCCCCAGCACTGTTTGTGCTCTCAGCCTGGGAGGCTCGCAGGGCTGCTCTGGTGTCACGGTGGCTCCTGAGAGCTGAGTGAGACTTCAGTCGCCCGTGGTGCTCCCTGTGACTCAGGTGCCCGTGCTTTGAGCCCCGTTTCACACACTGGTGTTCCCTCCCCTGGGGTGTTCAGAGCGAGTGGTGATGTTGGTGTTTAAGCTCCTGCCGCTGACCCGCAATCCTTGCCTATCGTGTTTGTTCGTCTCTGTCTGCACAGCCTTTTCTCCCTGTGTTTGTTCCACCCCTTCTTGTGGTGCATGAGCTAATATTCTCGTCTTTGCAGGCAAAACGTTGTTCTGGGTTGTTGGGCTTTTTATACCATGCCTGTTTCCTGCTCTTACCACTTTCCTCTGTTCAGACTCTCTGGCTTCAGCTCTTCCTGTCATGCACATCTTGCCTGTTCCCCCTGCATGTTTATTTGGGAGCTCTATTCATTCTCCCAGTCCCAGCAAGTAAATGCAGATTCCAGTCCGTGGTCTGGAAAATAGCCTGTACTTTGGAAAATGATGGTTTCAGTGCTTTTAGCTCCTCTTTGATGTTGCCAGTGCTAAATCAAGGGCAACACCCCTGGGAGTCCAGCCCCAAAGGTGTCATTTTGGGCTGCTGCCACTCTTCTCTCAGGAGTGGGGAAGGGAAATGCACTTTTTTGCCACTGGTGCAGGCATTGGCTGAGGAGGAATGGCTGAGCGGGAAAAGTAGGGTGTACCGAGTCGTTTTTTCTTCTGTTTTCCCACAGTTTTGTTCTTTTTATGGGAAGTCTGGTTACGTTTTTTTTGTCATGAGCCATCTATTAAAGTGTTCAATACCTTGGAAAGTGTGATTGCCTGCACGTTGTGTCCATACTCTTCCAATCAATGTGTGAAAACACCCGTTCTGCTGAACTGGCTTTAGGGCTGAATTTGTTCACGTGGTTTGGAGGGTTTTCCTCCTCTGCCTGCAGCAGAAGCAAGGAAGCAGCTGTTGGTTTTTCACCTGTAACTCTTTGTGCAATCCTTTTGCCCCCTCCGTGCCAGGGTTCTGCAGTGCTCCAGGCAGCGAGTTTTGAAGCAGGATGGGAAAAAGACGCTGTGTTCCTCCACTTGAGCCCAAGCTGGCAGCTGGCTGTTGTGGGGTGAAGAAGCCCAAATTGTCTGGGAGTGGAACGCACAGTCATGGGAATCAGACCACAACTGTACCGAGCTCCAGTTCAGGTCCTCTTCAGAACCACCAGCACACAGATGGGAATAATGGAAGGGAGAACGTATCTGACTTGACTTTGGGCCCAGGAAATTCCCCAATTACTCGAATGAATCCCACTTCAGGAGCTCTGAGCCCACTTACTCGGCCCAATGGAACTGCCAACAGCACCAAGAACCTGGTGGTGACAGCAGAGATGTGCTGCTACTGCTTTGATGTACTCTACTGTCATCTCTACGGGTTCCCTCAGCCACGGCTCCCTCGATTCACCAATGACCCCTAGTGAGTACCTCCTCATGGGGGGCAAAGCTGGGAACAGCTGCCAGAGCTGTGCTTTGGTTGGGAAGGACTGAGGGTTTCCTTTGGGGAGTGGGAGTGCAGGGAGGAAGGGGGCATTCTGCTCCTTGCTTTGTCTGCTGGGAACAAAAGGATGCACTGTAAGTGCACAAAAGATCGAAGTGCTGTTTGTTGGTGGGGGTGAGTGAGCTTTAAGTGTGTCCTTCGAGAGAGGAAATGCTTAGCTCTACAGAAGGAGAGCTAGGCCAAGTGTGAAGAGGTGTGGTGCTTCTTCACCTCACAGTCTGGTGTATTCCATGAGGCTCTGTGTACTTTGGGGAGGAGTGCAAACCCACTTCATGGTAATGTTCTGGTAAAGTTTGCCTCCTTCTTTGTAAGTAGATTCCTCTGCAAAAAATCAACTGAGCAGTGCCACCTACAAAATTGTAAAGAAAAAGTTAAATAATGTCATTAATTTGAAGAAGCTCCAGCTTCTAATGTGAGACACTGACTTGGAGAAGGGAAGAGACTTCCTTCTGCAAAGCTAATGGAATAAAGTAAGAAGTGAAAGTTGGAACAAGTTTCCAGTTCATCCTGAAACGAATGCTGGGCTGGTGAGGGTTGGACAAGGACACTCAAAGAAGTTTTCAACTGTCCAAGCGAATGGGTTTAGCAGGGAGAGGAATCTAAAAATTACCAGTTACAGAAGATGTGTTAGGGAGATAGCACTGGCTGGGCAACGTGGGGAGAAATCATAGAATCATATGGGTTGGAAAAACCTTTGAGTCCAACCCAGAGCCCAACACTGCCAAGAGAGTTAACTTTCAAGGACGATACCAAGGTTAGGAGGAAAGGAGATGTGTGTGAGGAGAAGGATTTATGAGGCTGTTTCGCTTTGGTGAGATTTAGCTAATGTTTATCTGAAGGTTGACTGCGTAGGTGTGGAAATGTTAATGTTGTTGAAATGTTTGTTAAAAGAATTATATGGGAAAGATCAGTGACAGATGGACCTTCTGACACTCCTCCGGGGCCTCCTCCAGAACAATAGATAAAATAAAAAGTTGCTGACATCCTTAATTTAAGCTAATGAATTTTAAATTGATGTAAGGAGCAATGGCTTAAACAGGTCAAGGGCTTTGTTTCTGTGTACTCAGTGTGTGCCCACCTTTCTGCTGTCAGGGTGGATGTAGGTTGTGCTTCCATGCAGTTATTATTCCAGCTGGATTATGGATACATGCTCTGAATGCTGCCGCAGAGCCAGCTGTTTATTACTGTAAATACAAATGAACAGAGAAATGCTCTGGGCTAGGATATCAAATAGTTCCAGGGACTCCCCAGGCTGACACATTTCTGGTGTTATACCTGCGCTGGGTGGGCTCCCCTTAGAACATTTGGTGTCAGCTTGTTGTTTTGTCACTTGGAGTGCAAAGGGTTATTTGCTGTTGCTCTGTTAAGCCAGTAAGAGAGATGGTTTTATAGAGCTGCGTTCTTTCGGTGTCAGAGGAGATTTCTGGCTGGGTTTTGTTGCTTTTTCTGTTGACTAGTTTCAAAAAGGATGTCCTTTGGGGGATAGCAGCTGGTTGAATTTTATGCCCAGATTCGAAAAGTTTAAAATTGTTCACCAGTGGTTATTTTGGTGCTCATAATTACAAGTCTTTTAGATCAGCACACCAGCAAAGCATAACCAGCCCTTCCCTTCTCTTCCCCTGTCAGCAAATGCTTACCTGGATGTTCTTGTGTTTCAGCCTTTATTCTGTTGCTCCCAGGAAATGGATGTGCCCCAGGGAAAATCATGGGGTTTGCTCTCTTGGAGAGCAGCACACAAGGAAGAGCTGCCCCACCTGAGACAGTCTTGTAATGAACTTCAAATCAAATGTTATCAAATACAAGAGTAAACAAAGTGAAAATACAGAAATAACTTGCATTGTGGCCTTTTATGACATAATTAATGTCAGTGTAAGAGATCTTTGGACAAAACAAAGGTTTATACCAGGAGTCTCTCTGGACAGACAGAGGAGAGACTGTTGATTGAATAGGGAGAGGCACAGCCTGTTCTTAGACTGGTTTTTAAACTGAACTTTAAAGGAAAGCTGAAAGCAGGTGTGAAGATCAGGGTTTGGCATAAACAGTGTAATAACATGCAAGTTACAGGGTTATGGATTGAAAAGCACCATCAATTTCAGTCACCAGCCTGAGGAATATGCACATGGACAAGATTGGTGGGAATTATGGAGCTGGTGGATACCTATGAAGTAAATTTTCCTTATTCCAGTGTTAGCAGTGATGGTCAGAGATCAATGGAGAGATGGTGGCGTTGCAAGCCTTGTAGTTATGTCTGAATTAACTTGGCAGAGGAAGGAAATATCCCATTTGCTACTCAGGTTACTGCAAGTAATTACTATTTGGAGCCCATGCAAGTAGTTAATTGGTTACTTTTTCCACCTTTATGCTTCAGTCTGATTCTTTAATAGTGGGTATTACAAGCTGGTGCTAAAGCTATACCATGGAAGTTTCTAGTTGCCATGCAAGACAAATAACAAGATACTTGCATCGTAAGATCTGTTCTGTAACAGGCTTTTCCCTAGTACAAGCTAAACCCCGATTCCAACAAACTGTATTTTTCCACTTTAAAATTCCATTTGTAGTTGCAATTGATGAAATTAATTTTTAGTTGCTGTTAGTTTTAGTTCCTCTCAGCCTAAAAACCCTCATCAAACATATATAAAGTGGGATGTTGTGGCTGGGGAAGAAACAGTTGACATAATCCACTGAGGATATGGCTGCAAAGTACCAGTAAATGCTCTTGGGTGAGCATGGACAAAAGATTGTTGTGACTTTTCTCAGTACATCTGGGAAATAACACTTTTCAAGGAGGGGCTCTGGAACAATGGGCTTATTGTCAGCTGCACCTGCAATTTGCTGAGTGCATTTATTCTTCAGAGACAGAAACATCATCTTCTCTGCAGTGAAAATAGTGAAATTTTATCTATGTGTACAGAATCGTATCTTTTTTTATGCCTTAGTTGTTCTGACCACAATGAAAAATGATTTTAAATGTACTTTAAGGTATTTTAAAATATACAGCCTTCTGAATGCAATTATCCTCTCCCCTCTGATAATATCTCTTCTATTATAGATGCATAAAGCTGTGCTGCAGCTCAGTGGAAAGATGGGTTGTGGGATTTTTTTCCCTTTGGAAGGGGAAAGAGGTAAATTGAAAATGTGAACCTGCAATTTGAATTGAAGGAGAAATTACTTAGATGTGTACTCTGTGAGTGATGGTTTTTATGTTCTCCCTTGCCTTTTCTCTTTGGGGTGAGTGTCACATGGACTGAGCAGTACTTTCAAAATTTTTATTAGATTTAGGTAAATTTCCACTGAACTTGTGACAGTAGTGTTTCTCAGAGATCTCCTGTGTAAGTTTAGTATCTTTTTTTTTTTTTTTTTTAAGTTTTCTGATGTATTTTCTTACACTCTTTTCCTGTTCTTTTCTTTCAACATATGATAGATAGATGAAAATGTAGAGAAATTATATCCTGCAAGTGCCTTGAAGTGTTAGTGGAAAACTAGAACAGCAAGTCCCCTGTCTTGGTTGAGCCAACCAGAAGGTTGTTGTTGGGTGTGGAAAGATGTTTCCACTTCCTCTGTGGACAAAGTCCTTCACAATTATCACTCAAGGGCTAATTGCTCATTTGGGCAGTACTTTTGCCGCTGGTCACAGCTGGTAACTAGATCCTGAATGATGGATTTATGCTGTTATGGATTTAATTCCGTTGTTGCTCTGAGGAACATCACTGGGCATTGATTTATTACTACAGTTTAAATTATGTTTTCTCTACTTAGACGTGAGAAGTTCTGTTGCTGTGTTTGAGAAATAATGCAAACTCCATGCTGGCTTTGTTGTCTGAACAGAACATCTTAGTATTTTTGTAAAGTATTTTTTATTTGTGCTGCAGAGGTACATTGCTTACAAGAGCTTCAAGAGTTTGAGGAAAGTGTCTGAGCTATGTTGTCAAATCAGTCTTGATGGTTCAAAACTCCTATCAATGTTTTTTTATTCTCAGAAAATCATATATACTGTCACATTACTAAAAGTTCAGTAGAAATCCAGACTGATGTCTTGCATTCAGTACTCTGTACTCTGAACAAGTCACAGAGTCTCTCATCCTGTTTTTATAAATAGGTCAGCATTATCGGTTTCCTTACAGAATTTTGCAGGTTTCAGACATTCTTGTAGAGCTGTAACCACCACTCTCCTTTTAGTGTTTCTCTCTACAGCTCTTTGCAATTTCACTCACTTCTGTAGAAGTTAATTTTTTTGTATTTAGTGTTCACAGTCATCTTTACCTGTTTATCTCTTCATAGAGCTCTGTTTTTCTGAACTTGTTATTCTTTAAGGCTAAATCAGGAGCTCTAGTTTAACAGCTTGAAATGAGCCTGCTGAGTTTGAGAATCTACTGTTGTGCCTGTAAATTCGTGATGGTAGACAGGGAAGTGGAAATCCAGGTGATGTTTGAGTAGGAACAATAGTGGTTTAGATGTGTTCTACAGGAGAAAATACGTGTAAATACAAATCAAATGTTAGGTAAGCAAAAGATGTGGACAGAAACTGCTTGAGCCTCAGGGATGGACCCAGAAGTCAGAGTCTCATGGAAATAACAGGGAGAAAAAATAACCTGGATTTCTTTTCATTCCATAAAAAGCAAAAAAGAAAAGCTTTTATTGCAAATCTGATTTATAGAAGTGGTAGTATAAAGAGCTATCTTGCATCATCTATATTAATTTCTATATGACCTATGCTGGAAACTAGTGGATGCCACAAAGTGAGGCCAATACTGGCAGGTAATCATTGGGATCAAAGAACCATGAGAAGGCAGCACAGAGTCTGGCCAGGAAGGTGTCCATGAAGGACTTCCAGAGTACTGCTGGAGAGGAGGGAGTGTGCTGAAAAGGGGGAGGGAGTGTTGGGGTTTGGATGTGGGGGTGTGGGCATGAAGTTTTGTTCTTGCTAATAGCAGGTGAGCAAACCTGCTTGATGGGCTTTACTGGAGGGAGAGAAAGCAAAGGCATGGGGCTCTTTCATACCTTGGTTGTCTCCCCTTAGCAACCAAATATCTGTGGAGGCTGGAGGGTTTCTTTCTTTTTTTGCCTTTGCAGTCCACTCTTTGTGACGTGGAAGACGGGGCGAGACAAGCGGCTTCGTGGCTGCATCGGGACCTTCTCAGCCATGAATCTTCACTCAGGACTCAGGGAATATACATTAACCAGGTAACTGTCAAAGCTGGAATAAATATGAAATAAATATGAAATTAGTTTGTTAACAGAAGATCTGTAAGGATTCAAGATTAGGATGTTCCATCAGCATAGTTCAATGTAATATGCTTCATAATTAAATAAACCTGAGTGTGTGATAGTTACAGTGAGGTGATGTATCAGGATGTAGTGGAACATCTTTGCAGAAGGTGAATTGCAGTTGACATTTTAAGGCTACTGTCAAATCTGTCTTGCATACAAACAGTTTTGACATCTGTAGCACATCATTTCTCTCTGCCTGCAGTAGGCATTGGACAGCATCAGGAAGCTTGCCCCTGGTATTGCAGTTCATTAGATTAGGGAGAGATGCAAATCACTTTCTCTGCAGTAGCAGAGAAACATGTTTCATGCAGGCATAATCAAGAGGGGAATAACTGAGCATCTGACACCTTAGTTTGGTGCTGGCATTGGGTGATGTATCTTCTCTTCCCTGTAGTGCACTTAAGGACAGCCGATTTCCCCCCCTGACCCGTGAGGAGCTGCCCAAACTCTTCTGCTCTGTCTCCCTCCTCACTAACTTTGAGGATGCCAGTGACTACCTGGACTGGGAGGTGAGAACAGGTGCATTTGGAACTCTGCATCACTCTGTCGTTCCATGCGGGTTCGGGTTAGTACATGGTGATGTATCTCCTTCATTACAGGGGTGTAAGGGAATAGAAGAGACTGGGAATAGAAGAAATGGGGCTGGAAAACGAGAAGGAAGGAAGGAAGAGGATGGCCTGGCTGTAGGCTTTTGGCTGGGGGGGATCTGAATGGGAATAAAAGAAACATGAAAGTGGTTTCACGGACTTGGCCCAATAGGAAATGGGTGTAAATACTTGTATAAAAACCTGGGAAGTATTTTGATGGTGTGGATAGGAACTGGAAATAAAAAGTAGTTAAGACCAAAGGTATGAATGGTTTTTACATGTTTTTTTGTACATGGAAGTGTATTTCATTCAAGAAGAATATACATATGGACTTTATAGGTGGGTAATTTTAGGCATCATTCTTGCGTGCAGAGATTTTATCTCTCTTGGGCGACACAAGAGATGGAAAACTGACAAGTCTTAGCTCAGGGGAAGTGGCAGGGACACTGGTGAGGCTTGTCTGGGAAGGGTGGCTGAGAGCTCCTTGTGAGACCTGCCAGGCAAGAGCAGAGAGTGGGGAAGAGAATACCCAGGCAAAAGCCGAACTGCAGAGAGAGAGATGCACGGCATTTTGGGAATGACAACTCAGTCATGGGCTCCGTGCTAGCAAACACCCCTTACCTGGCTGTTCATTTCCATCTCTAGGTTGGAATCCATGGGATCAGAATAGAGTTCATCAATGAGAAAGGTGTCAAACGCACAGCCACGTACTTACCTGAGGTTGCTAAGGAACAAGGTGGGTTTGAGATGGTAGCCAAACATGTCAACACATTGTGTCACAGAATTGGGTAAAAATCTAGCAATTTGGGGCTTGGAATACAATGCTGTCCTCATAGTGGTGCCATGGAACCACCAGGCTTAATCTTGACAACTGACACCTGATACAGTTGCTGCTGGGTTTTCATCTGGCCTGTCTCTCATGCCATATCTTTGCACAGCTGTATTTGAGTGCCAGAATGTCTTAGGGCTGAAGAAAAAGAGGATCTCAAAGTGTGGATCTTCCAGCCTCATTCAGCATTGCATCCTTCCTCTTGTATGTTTCTCCCACCAACTAGGATAACTGCACGCTGCACAGCACCAACAGGAGAGTCACTTTGCTCCTCATTCTTGCTAAAGTAGCATCCTCCAGAGGAGGGCTAGAAACACAGCCCCTCTGGAGCCCACTTCCCACTCAAATAGAGTAGTGGTCACCATGGTAACTGCTCAAAATATTGCCTCCTCCTTTCCTCCACCTAGCAGAGTGGAGTGGTCGCATCCTCCTGGCTCTGGGGCAAAAGACTAAGGTAGGAATTTTAACTCTGATCTCTCACATAGCAGTGCACTGTGCTATCAGTAGAGCATCAACCCCAATTTGTCTATGTAAAGAGGAGTATCGTATTTTCACGGGAGCTAAGTGGCACATGATAAAAAAATTCGGGGTCCCTGCAACAGTAGCAAGGCACAGACCTTTATAAGAAGACATGGAATGGAAAATGGAATTGCTCTTCCATAGACCAGCTCCAATATGAGTTTAAAGGGGTAGGCATGTGCAGATAGTGTGCATGCATCAGGCTGTATAAGTCCAGTTCAACACTAAGGTTTCTAAAGCTCAGAGTTTCCTGTTTAGTTGTTTCTTTTTCTAGAGTACTTTAAATGCATCTCTTGTGGTTTTGAAATATTTTTATAGTGAAAAATTTGCCTTGCTTCTATTTTTCAATAGACTGGGATCAGATCCAGACCATAGACTCCTTACTCAGGAAAGGTGGCTTTAAGGCTCCCATTACCAATGATTTTAGGAAAACAATTAAACTTACCAGGTAAGCAAATGTATTTGTTGTCTTTTAATTTTACTTTATAGTGTTTTCTGGATGATTTAAAATATTTGTGCTTGATGTAAATCTTTATGCCTCTTCCAGAGGAGATGTAGCGTGAAAGACCAAATCACCAAATGCCATGTGTTAGGCATATAATGCACATGGAAATAAGCACAATATGTTTGGTCCATGCAGGATCCAAGTTGGTATTTTTCTAAGAGAAGTGTCACTGCTTTTAATATTACTATATATGTAAAAGATCAGAAGCAGAACCTTTGAGAGTGGAAAAGGTTGATTTTTTTTGGTATCTTTTCAACAAACTTCCCAGTGTGCTCATCTGAGAATGCTGTACCTGTTCATAGGTGATAGCTGTCTTAAAACCAAACCACACTCAAATTTGGCTGGTTTTCAGAATTTGCTTGCTTTTCTATACCCTCAGCTGTCCTATTGGTTTCTGCCCCCTTTATGTTAGTGAAAATTGGGACTTTCTGGTTTTGTATAGAAACACTATCAGGTCATTCTTTACCTCTAGAGAAATGAGGTGAGTGTGCAGGGTTTTCTTTAACAGGAGGTGACAGGATGAAGGTTTTCATTAAAATCTCATGTAATGTGGTCTTAGTGCAACTCACAACCACTTTGTAGCTGGCTGTTGTTTACATGCTTTAAAAGAACTCGAAAAATTCCAGTCTCTCCAAAGGAACTTCACATTTTGTGAATTCTGATTGTACAACATGGACTAAGTCATTTATGTGCTATAAGAAACCTCTCCATTTCTTTCACTACCTTTTCAAATGTGGAGATAACCACAAAAGTAAACAATAGTGAAATACTGATTATTAATCACTGTAGTTGAATCTTCTTCCAGCCAACTTTTCATGCAATTTTCGTCCATTGCGTGTGGATAAAAAAGAATGGAGACCGATCATTTATTTCCTGTGTGCTACTTCAGGCATCCCTTTAATTATCATCCCCTTGATTAGGACTCATCTTTTGGGACACTGGAGCTAATTCAGGCTCACATAGGTGATTCATACCAGTGGGTTCCTCTTGGTCATCGCTGGCTGTGAGCTGAAGGGGAGTCGGGGTGAATGTTGTGTGTCGAGTCCCTCCGTGTTGCGCAGCCTGACGTTCGTTGTTCCTCTGGCTGTTCCCGACGGTACCGCAGTGAGAAGGTGACAATCAGTTATGCAGAGTACATGGCCTCCCGCCAGCATTGTTTCCAGAATGGCACCCTTCATGCCCCCCCCCTCTACAATCATTACTCCTGACACACGGCTGCATGACCAGTCCCACTCCCCAGTCGCTGCCAACGGCTATGACATCATCGGGGCAGACGCCTCCTCTTCCTGGTCCAGTTACTTCTACTACTGCACCATTTTATGATGCTAGCTTCCGTTGCCAAGTCTGCCTTCCCACTGACCTGGGGGGAGGGTGAGAGCGAGACAGGACTTCAGGGGCCCAAGCCTTATCTCAGCCTTCCCTCCGAGCGGGGGTTCAGTTGGATTGGGGCTCCATGCCTACAAACTGTCGTGAGCTGCAGAAGACCTTTAGGAGTGAAAGTGCTGCTTCGGACTGATCCGTTCCTGGGTGTTACTGGCGCTCTGGAAACTTGAGTTGTTTGTTATGGAAGCCCCCCAGATCAAGTAGGAGCATTCCCCTGGCAGCCTGGGCAACGGAGTCCAACAAAACATTTTTTAGGTTCTTTTTAATTTTTTTTTAACCTCTGGTATCTGTTGTGTACTGAGAGCTGATTGCAGTCCCCACGCATCACAGGCGGACATCATGATATTGGGGAGGGTTGAACACCTGGATAGCACCCCATCCTCATGGACAGAAAACATGTGAAAAATTAACCCATTGTTTAATTAAACCCTTGAAGGCTTTAAGGCTTAGATCCTTGGTAGGTTGGAGTCTTGGTGATGAAGCCTGCTATGAAATGCAGTGCTGTTTGCCTGTAAGAGAGCGACATGGCACATGCTGTGTACGCAGAGGAAAGATCCTCGAGTGTCCCTGGACAGTCTTTGTTACGACCAAATTTTGTTTCCAAATATTTGTAAAAGATAGGATTAGGGCTGGGGAGGGGTTTGCAGAGCATTGACTGTAGTTGTACAAGTGAGACCAGTGACTGAAATTTGTTTTAATTTGAGCTAACAGTCTTGGGGACCTTCCTTTTGACAGAACAGTCACTTTTGCCGGTATGACTACTGAACTTAGGGGCTGTGGGTGTTCCAGTTTATTCCAGGCCTATGGAATGGTGCTGTTCAGTTTTGCTGGTAAGATGTATCTTACTCAGCTTAGTCATTGCCCCATCCAGGCAGTGAGTGGGGAAATCTGTATTACCCAAACAGCATGAAACTCGTGTGCATTCTGTATTTCTTCTCCCGTGGTTGATGATCACAAGGAATGCTCTTTTCTGAAAGGAAGTTTTCAGTTGTTACTCTGCAGCATTATTGAGGGATGTCATAAACTCTACCTTATGACACTCTTTCGATGAGATAACTGGACTTCAGAATCCAGTTTGGGGTGGGGTTGGTTGGTTGGTTTTGAAAGCTTCTGGAGGGTCAGTAATGATGGGGGAAGAGAACACGAGTGCGTAGCAGAGTCCTGGCTGTTTGGTTGCACACATCTTCAGAGCCTGTGTGTTGTAATTGGCTGTGTTTGAAGCCTGAAATTATGCCGTGGTATGGCAGGGAATAGGGCTGGTATGAAGCTGAGAACTGCAGGGTGCTGCTCCTGGTCCTAAGGAAGCAAGGCACAACTTGTGCCATTCTGCTTCATGTTGGTCTAAGTTCTGCTGGAGGAGAGACGTGAGGGAGATTCCTCTGGATAACAGTGCAATATTGACCCAGCTTTCCTTCCGTACTGGGTCATTCCTACAAATTGCCACTTTCCCCTTGTGATGTTGTTGAGAAACAAGTGAAGATGAAAGGATTGTTTTATGACTTCCTGCTGCTGAGAATAAATGAGTCTCGTTACAAACCACTCCAGTTTGTAATTACTCCCCCAGGTGCCGTGTAGTGATGGGGGAGGGTGGGGTCAGCTCCAGGCATACCACTCACCTTTCAGCTGTCAAACAGTATGATACATAGGGCTACACTCATTACTGTTCAAGTGTTCTATGTTAGAATTTAATTTCTAAAAGGTTTCAAAAAAGGCAAAAAAATGGTGCTAAAACTTCACCCCTGAGCACGCTCGGTGAGACTGGTCATGCAGGCATACAGTGCCAGGCTTTTCAACTATACTGTTTCTTTTTCAGGTGTTTGCCCTGTTCTGTGTCTTCAACAGTGTATAGTGTTTTCCTGATTTCACTTTCTTTGACTAGGGGATGACTAAAGGGTGGGGTGGGGAGGGTTAGTTGTCATTTTTTTAAAGAACAGAATTTTAGGATTGAGTAACTCGGTTGGTTTAAGCCTGAAGTGGGACAGATGGTTTGGGACTGGGGAAGTCTTATCCTCTCCCACTTCTATTTCCCCACTCAGTCTGTTTAAAAAAAAAAACAAAACATAAATGCCTCTAAATATGTACTGTGTTCTTGTCTTGTTGCAGTGAGAAGAGAAGCTGGCAGATCAGTAACACTGGTCTGCTGCCTAAGGAACAGGCCCTCTCAGCTTTAGTCCCATAAGGGTCCAGCTATAAAATCAATTGAAAACTGTGTCAGTAGCTAAGTCAGCTCAGAGAAATGTATGACAAGGACAGTGGTCTCAGGAAATAATCCCGTTTCTAGATCATTACATGGCAGCTATGCATAAGGATGAAAGAGGGGGACTAGGCACAAACTGTAGTTTGAATTGCCTCAAGGTGGAGACAACAAAATCAGTGGCCAGTTGATCTGAGGTTTTCTCTGTGTTTGCTTGGCTGGGACAGCTGGTTAGAACTATTCCTCAAAGCAACTGTTACCTGGTTTGATCTGGATTAACTCATCCTTAGAAGCAAGTGCCTTTTGGTCTAGAAGGGCTTATTCTCATGACAACCACAACTGATAAATAATCTCACTGCAATGATGAAATGTCTTTGTTTTACGGTAACTACAGGAGAATGTCTTTGATCACTGGAGTCTGTCAGTGTTGAAATGTTTCCACTGTGAGGTTCTTAATTTTTTTTGTCATGTTGTTCAACAGTCAATCTCAACTGAAGCCATTTCAGTTTGGGAATGTTATATGGTCAAAATATCACATATCTACAATTTATCAGAACAAAAAAAAAAATCTATAAGGAAATCTAAGAGTTTATTTTAACCTTTGCACAGAATAATTTGTTTTCATAGTACATTAACAAACCTCTGCAGTCTTCACTGACTACTAGTGCTGTTTTCTGTTTGTATTCAGAAACTACATGTTGTTTTGTTGGGGTTTTTTTTGGTTAATTTATTTCCTTAAAGCAGGAGACCTCTTTTGACCTACAGTGCAGAGACGTCAGACCAATTCTTTATATTACACTTGGTTGCCTCCTACCTATATAATAATTTCTGAGTGTAAATAATTGAACTCTATCCTCTAATGAAGTATTGTAGAGAATAAATCATAATGGATAAAGATTATTTGTACTGTCCTCTTTATATGAGTTCTCACAAGCCTTTATGGGGGATAAGATGAAACTGTTCTCATCTACAAAGACAAACAATATATTACAGGTATGAATAGCAAACCTGTAAATTACACCACATATTCAAAACCAGGGAGGTTGCCAGAGTGGGTTGGCAGTTGTCTGGAAACACGCCAGTAATCAAACAGGCTCACTACAAGAAAGCAAAGAAAAATAGTAGGAAAATTAAAACCAAATATTAAATATCTTTTGTTAATAATAGCAGTGTCTGTATCCTGAAATAATGTTTGCTTGACAGTAACTTTCTGTCAGTTGTCATGATGGTGAAATGTATAAAGTACAGACATGCAGAGTACTGTAAATCTTGCTGAAACTCAAAATTGTTCTTTTGGGGTTTTGTCTTCTAAAATGAACTGGGAACAAATTGTCTATACTTTAGGGCTATAGTCTTCAGGTGATGGAAAAACCTTATTTCAGAGGAATAAAACACCCATCTTTCTAGATTCTTACTATTTTAATGTTTGCTTTGAGACAGAATTAACTGAATTGTAGAACAGTTTTGAATTGGATCTCTGGCTTACATGTTTTTTTTCCATACATTTTCAGATAATTGTTAACTTCTTATCTATGGGAGCTGTACAGTTAGAGATGTAACATTTTCTGCTTGTGGCTCTTGGGAAGGGCAGTCCTGGATGTCAATAAAGAGTCATAAAACCCTAAAAAACCACCAGCCAAACCAAGGGGGAGGGTAGTTTTTGCTTTAAAATGCCTGAGAAGCTAATTTATCACAGTAGAACTACAGAGCAAAAACCTATTTTCAGGTGCTAGTACTAGGAAGGCTAGAAAGCCAATCCCTGAGGCAATGTGAGGTGGGTGCTGTGACTAATGTGATTTCCAGGTGAATCCCAGCTGAATTTCTCTGAATTCTGAAGTAACCCATATCCCTACCATCCACTGCTCTCATGTGCTCATGTGCTCATGTTACCCAGTGTATTCTCTCAGCTTTGCTGGCAGGAATACAGTGGCTTAATTTGTGTATTTTAGTGTCATATGCTTTTCCTACTCGATTTTTTTTTTGGTTTACTGTTGAATCAGACATAAAATCTTTGCCTGCTGTCTTTCATCAGAGGCTCTTCCACGCACGCTGCATTCCATGACCGCAGGAACACTCAGCAGCTCACAGGGAGGACGAGGCCAGGTAGAAGGGTGTGCATGTGACTGCACACTGAAATAGGTCAATCCAGGCTAAATATAAACCAGGGTAATTCTCCTGGAAACAGTTTCTTCTGTTGTTGCCTCTGTTTGAAATAAGAAACAAAATTAATTAGTCATTTAGCACCAAACCACATTACAGAAAGATTAGCAGAAACTCCTAGAGGATACTTCAAAGGAAGAACACTAGCGTTTTTATATAAACACAAAAAAGAAATTTGTTTTATCTGTGATGGAGAAATGCCATTTTTATCTTGAAGATAAGAATGAAAATCAGAATACTTACCCATACAACTCAATAAAATAACATGTACACTGATAGTACATGGAGCAGTAGGATAGAAAAGTTCCTGAGATGGTTTTGCCACAGTCTGGGAAAAGATGACTTGTGAATATGTTTGATGATCACTCTCAAAACACAGCAGGCACAGAAGAGCATTGTTACCATGTTCTTTAGAGTATATAATTCTTCAAGTTGAACAATATCCAGATTATTGAACCATATTTTTTCTATGGTGAGCTAGACTGCTCTTATAGTCAGATTAATTCTGGCATAAATTATGTATTATACAACCAGTTGATAATGTCATATATGTATTTTAAAATGTAAAAGATCATGTAGTTTTGCATTCAGAGTCTTACTACGACTTTATTACTGGATATTAATATAACTTTGCTCATACGTGTTCGTTCATTATGGTTTTGGATATATAATTTTAAATGGAGTAAAAATAAAGGTTAAATGGTGTGAAGACCTAAACCTGAAGAGTTAAACTTTAATTGCACAGATGAAAATCACGCTTGTCTGTGCAATGCTGGCTCCTGTGGCACATGGTGCTCTCAGTGGGTGTTATCTCCACAAGGATCTACTCCTATCACACTGGCACTCCACAGAGAAGACATAATTACTGTTAGAAAGCTTAAAAAACTCCTAGAAAATCACATTTCTTCTGCTGATGAATTAGAAGGAATGCATATTAGAAACAGGTTTATCCTAGTAACAGGATATCCTCATTGTTAGGTGTTCCTACATTACATGGAAATATTTAGCTGAGCATTTTGTAAGGTCTGTGTTGGTGCAATTAGTTGTTCCAGGATCTGTGTTTAGATTGTGGCAACACAGGGATTACCACGATAGGTCTGTGTAACAATCTGCTCCTCAATAACATGTCTCCAGCAAGGATCAAAGCTTTTTGCCCTGGAACATGGAATATTAGAGACTTTGTTCATGATAAATTACATTTGGCCAACTATTCTTTTTTTTTCAATAGGTTTATTTTAGGATGTCACCAGTAAAGCTGCCTTAAAGTTCCTTTAGTCAGTGACTATTTTAATCAAGCTCACCTTGCTTTTCTATGCATATTTTGTTGATAAATGCTAAAACAGTCATTATTAGAGAGGAAGAGGCCATGCATTTTAAAAATAACAAAAGGTCAGGTACTCTGCTACGTTTGGTTTGTTGCAGCAGCTGAGCAGTATTTACTATGGGGTTTATAAGTTTATTTTTTAAATTATTTAAAAAAAAAAAAAAAAAAGGTGAGGGGAAGCAGCCTTCATTGGAGTACATTTTTATTTTACTCTTGAGACCTTAACCACACACATCAGTGATAATAAACTTAATCTTTCATGATAGCCTCTTTAACTGTACCTGTAAAATCTTGGTTTTGTATACTTAAGTAGAATGGATCCTTGGGGGAAAACAAAGAGGGAAATTAATAACTTAAACCTCTGTGAGCTACCTGCTGCTCTGAGAATCACAATGTTCTGAGCTGACGGGTTATTTGAGAAGCCATCAGGATTCCAAGTGATTTTAAATGCTTCTCTCCTCAATCTGGCTTGGATTTCCTTGTTTTCTCATAAACCTAATTGAAATTGTTTAATTTGCCAGATGTTCCCCAAGATATTTCCATTCCATCTTCCTGAATGTCTTTCTGCTTGTATCACTTAGCAAATTACTTTCCAATCAGTTTCTGTGCTATGCTCATTATATAGATAACAAATATTAAAAATCTATTATTTGATCTCTTCATATTCTTCTAATTTATTTTTGATTCATTTTTTTTCCCAGCATGCAGGAAACCATTCACCGAGGCTCAGATACATGTTTATGAGAACAAGTGATTTAATCATAAATTCTTCAACAGTCTATTTTTGACTTTCTTTAAGGGCACAGGATGACATAGTAAGGGCTGATAAGATGATTACTCTAAGAGTCTTAGCTTAGGCACTTACATGTGAGCTCCCTAGAGAAAACACTGCTCCATAAGTCATTTTGCTGGCAGTGTTGGGAGAACTATCTTCATTTTCAGCCTGCCTATGACTTTTAGGGGTCTGTAGATTGCTTCTGGATAGTCTGAAAATTAACCTTCCTTATGAAGTGTGTTATTTATGATATCAATACTCCCTCCTTAGGTCTATTAATCACAGTGAGCTAGACAGAAATTCTGGCACAGTCCCGGTTTTCCCAAGGTTAGGGTTTGCTTTCCAGCTGGAGGATGTTCTGGTGGTGAAATGGAGCTGGTTGTAGCTGTCTGATCCACTGGTGTGAATGAAGGTGCATCTGATGCCCTCAGGAGCTCCTGGGCAGACAGGTGCTGCTGTGCAGTCTGGGGAGAGGCACCAGTGCAGTTTTGAGCTCTTTGGTTATTTCCTAAAGGACAGAGCAGAAGAAGAGTTTGCTCACAGGAAGGACGAGTCCTGTTTCCCCCAGTGTCCCCACACTCCTGCTCTCGGGCCCTGGTTCGTGCCTTGTGAGGCTTCGGGTTCATAATCACAGAATCAATTAGGTTGGAAAAGACATCTGAGATCATAGAGTCCAACCTTTGAATGAAAGCCACCAGGTCAACCAGACCATGGCACTGAATGCCACCTGCAATCCTTCCTTAAACACCTCCAGGGACGGTGACCCCACCACCTCCCTGGGCAGCCCACTCCAATGTCTAATCCCCCTTTCAGTGAAGAAATTCTTCATTATATTCAAACTAAGCCTCCCCTTGCCCATCTTAATACCGTGTCCCCATGTCCTGTCGCCTGCGAGAAGAGGCCGATCCCCAGCTGGCTACACCCTCCTGTTAGGGACTTGCAGAGTCTTGGTCTGTCACAGCTATCTGCCCTCTGTTCATACACACCACGTTCAGCATCCCTCTCAAAAGCAGCTAATTACTGAGCGAGCTTAAGCACACCTCTGAGGGCTGTTTTGTTGGGAGAACACTCAGCCTCCCGGCTCCCGCTGTTTCCCCTCAGTGCCCCCACGGCGGCAACCGAGCACTTTTATCCTCAGCAGCGCTCAGGGTAGAACCGGCCCCCGCCCGCCCTTCAGAGAGAGGGAGAAGCAGCCGCGCCCTCAGCCCTCACCCGGGCAGAGCCCTCAGCCCTCACCCGGCGCACAGCCATTCCCGCCCCTCACCCGGGCAGAGCCCTCAGCCCTCACCCGGAGCACAGCCATTCCCACCCCTCACCCGGGCAGAGCCCTCAGCCCTCACCCGGGGCACAGCCCTTCCCGCCCCTCACCCGGGCAGAGCCCTCAGCCCTCACCCGGGGCACAGCCATTCCCGCCCCTCACCCGGGGCAGAGCCCTCAGCCCTGACACGGGCACAGCCCTTCCCGCCCCTCAGCCCTCACCCGGGGCACAGTCCTTCCCGCCCCTCACCCGGGCAGAGCCCTCACCCGGGGCACAGCCCGCAGCCCTGACACGGGCACAGCCCTTCCCGCCCCCGCCCAGGGAGCCGCCCGCCCTCCCGTGAGGCGGGGCCGCCCTTTCCGCCGTGCCTTTCCGGTGATGGCGGCGGGCGGCAGCGACCCGCGGGCGGCAGATGTGGAGGAGGACGCCTCGCAGCTCGTCTTCCCCAAAGGTGCGAGCGGGGGCGGCGAGGAGCCCGGGGTCGGGGGGGTGGTTGGAGGCCGGCAGCGGCCGCCTGTGGGGGTACGAGCCTCGCCGAGCGGCTCCGTGGACCGCAGCGCTGCTCAACGCCCCTCCAGCAGCTACTAAGCCCCGAGTGTTAAAAATCATGATAACAAATTATTTGTATATATTTAAGGATCTCATGATTGCTAGGATATGGTGGTTCTTAGGTGGGCCGCTACATGTGTGTATGGTATTTGAAATATAATAATGAAAAAAACCCCGTCAGGATATAGTGAAAAAGTTGGGGTTTGATATAAGCTTTTTCAATGATGTTTTTTGACACAGGAGTTCTTCCCTATGAGGATGGGGAGGCCCTGGCACAGGGTGCCCAGAGCAGCTGTGGCTGCCCCCTCCCTGGAGGTGTCCAAGGTCAGGTGGGATAGGGCTTGGAGTAACCTGGGACAGTGGAAGGTGTCCCTGCCCATGGCAGGGGTGGCACTGGGTGGGCTTTAACGTCCCTTCCAGCCTAAGCCAATCTGGAAATCTGTGAATACAGCTGCAGTTAGGAAACCAGCTGTCCAGATCCAGAGTTGGTAACCAGTATTTTTTTTTTCAGAAAATTAATTCACTATAAATTCTAGAAATGTATTTACGTTGGTTAAAATTTTTTTTTCTGATAATAAAATTTCAGTAGGTCAATTAACTTTTCAAGTAAATTAAGCCTTTTTAAAAACATTCAACAGCATTCATATTTACTTCAAGAGCTCAGAGACTTCTGAAGACTGTTGCATCGCTTCTGAATTTTGTGGAGTTTTAGAGTTCTAAATACATTTTCTGTATCAAGTCATGCATTACTTCTGCCAAAATTGGGTGAAAAAAGCATATTGCACAAATATGAAAAAACCTGAATGTTAGGGCTGCAAGTGTAAAATATGGGGTCAAAAAGACAAACACCTTGGACTGGCACTCGAAGTGTAATTTCTATCAGCATTTTCAGTGTGAAATGCTGCCCAGTCATTGATGAAAGAGCTCACACAACTGCCCAGAAGGACATTTTCACTCCTTTGTTACCCAGAGCTAAGTTACATACCAAACTTGTGCAATTCCCCTTTTCAAACCCCTTCCACCTTGTTTCACGCTGGCGTTCCCTGGTTTGGCCGCAGAATTTGAAACGGCGGAAACTCTCCTGAATTCCGAGGTGCACATGCTGCTGGAGCACCGCAAGCAGCAGAACGAGAGCGCGGAGGATGAGCAGGAGCTCTCGGAAGTCTTCATGAAAACCTTGAACTACACCGCGCGCTTCAGCCGCTTCAAGAACCGCGAAACCATCGCCAGCGTGCGCAGGTGAGCGGGAAGGGCAGGCTGCAGCGAGCACGGTGGTAGAGAATTGGACCCCTAATTGCTCCTGCTTTATCAAAGTACATTTTAGTGGTGTTGCTTGATTTGTTCTTTAATTCTGAGTCTTTTGTCTTCCTGACGAGGTAAGAAGTTCTTGATGGAGGGTTGTACTTTGTCCAGGTCAAGCCTTCTGAGCTGCTTTGTTGTCAGTATTTTACTGACAGCTGATTGCATTAAATGGGAGGATTTTCTAGGCTTTGCAGAATAATTCAGGGGAAGTGGAGTTAGCAGATAGGATTTTATTTTGTCCTCTATGCATTTATATAATGAGTATTTTTCTCCTGAAAAAAATTACTTCAGTGCCAGAAGCAGTGTCCGAAAAGATAAACATTCGCTTCAGTTTAAGCCCCTTTATATATCTGTCTTGTAATTCCATCAAATCGTTGTCTTTCCTTCCAGCTTACTGCTGCAGAAGAAGCTCCATAAGTTTGAATTGGCATGTTTGGCTAACTTGTGTCCTGAGACAGCCGAGGAAGCAAAAGCTCTGATTCCTAGGTAAGCACTTAGATATTGCACAAAGACTGCTCTATACTTCCTGGGACTTAAAGCCAGCCATGCCTGGTACCCTCTATTCAGTCCAGCTCCCTTGGTGGAAGAACATTTGGTCTTGGTCTTTCTTCCCTTACCCACTGATCTGACAGCAGCACACTTTGTACGTGTCCCTGATGCACTTCTGAGAGCTTTGACTGGATCGAGTGTAAACCTCTTAAATTGGGGTTCTGAGCTGGCTGTGTTTGTGTTCCTTGTGTTTGTTCTTTCCATTGGAGCAAATGAACTGTTTGTGGATAATGTAGGGGGGAGCAGGAGCTTCTTCATGTCATGACTGGTTACCTCATGGCCTGAGATAGAGGAGGGAATGAAACATTCATCTGAATTACAGTGTATTCCTTATTTGTCATTATATAAAAGAGAGGGCTTTGGGATAACCCAACTGTGGGCTCCCAGTACCTGGAAGGAGCTTACAAGAAAGATGCAAAGAGACTTTTTACAAGAGTAGTGGCAGGAGGAGGGAATGGCTTCAACTGAGAGTAGATTTAGATTAGCTACTAGGGAGAAATTCTTCCCTGTGAGGGAGGTGAGGCCCTGGCAGAGGTTGCCCAGAGAAGCTGTGGCTGCCCTTGGATTCTTGGAGGTGTCCAAGGCCAGGCTGGATGGGGCTCTGAGCATCCTGGCCTAGTGCAAGGTGTCCCTGCCCATGGCAGGGGGTTGGAATGAGATGATCTTTAAGGTCCCTTCCAACCCAAACCATTCCATGATTTTGTGTTAGGATTTCATAGCAAGAATGGACTGACTTATGAGCGTGCAGCTACATGGATTTCATTTAGAGTTCTGCTTACACCTGCCTTGCCATTTTTGAGAGCACACTGTGAAATTACTCAGCAGAAGGTTCTGGAGGAATGGAGGTCTGTCGTGTAAGGAAGAAGCAGTGCATGGGGATTAGAGCACTCTTCGTACAGTGGTGTTACAGGTGGTTCCTGCTGGTTCCACAGGTGGGTGACGGTGCTTTGAGACCGACAGGAGAGAGTTATGACTGAAATCAATCAAGGGAGAGAGATTATTTCTGAAACTTTCATGTCTCCCTGTTGCTCTTCCCTTGCAGCCTGGAGGGCCGGTTTGAAGATGAAGAATTACAGCAGATTCTCGACGACATTCAGACTAAACGCAGCTTCCAGTATTGAGGTTAACCCTCAGCCCCTTCATCTGAGCAGAAACCCCTGAGCACCTGGGCTGTTTCTCAGCCCTCTGGATCAGTCCAGCTCCCGGCTGAGCGAGGGTGGTTGTGGATGCAGGGTGCTCCAGTGCTGTGCTGCCACAGGTGCATTCAGACTGGAGATCAGCATTGTCCTTTTGGTTTGTTCCACGTGTATGTTGGCAAGGACCCCCTGTACTGTGAGAGCAAAGAACCTGGAAGGCCTTTTCCCAGTGGCTCAAGTATTTCTTTCTTCCCTAATCCCTCTCCCCAGTCTGTAAATTTTCAACGTTTTTGGTTTTTAGCAGAAATGTAGATGTGATTTTGTGTTTTTTTAGGAACTTCTAAAGGATGCAGAAACTTGTTCTTGGTTCTCAGAAGGTTCAGTGATGGGCAGCATCAATATCTGTGGTGTTTTTTGTTTGTTTCTTTCTTTTATTGTTTGATTGGGACGGTGAATTTTATGGCTTCAATAATTTTCTATTATTGTTTTGTGTAAATTAAAAAATATTTTTAATTAAAGTTGTCTGTTTTATGGACATTAGGTACATATCATGATTTTGTTAAAGAGGACCTTTTTGATAAACAGATCCTGGAGATCCAGGGACTCCAGGAGTGTAATAACCCAAGCACAGTTTAGGACAGATCAGAGGTGTCACTACGATCACAGTGAGAAAGCATTGGGGCAGCATCTCCCTCTCTGCCCCCCTGTTCTGTGCCAAGTGATTGCAGACACCCAATCTGTACATGCTACAGAAAGAAGAAGGTGAAGAAACCAAATAATTTTGATGTTAACACAGCCAGGTATCCACCCCTGTAGGGATGGACTCCTTAGCTGGGTTGCTAACTGCCCTGAGATGGAACCAAACCAGAAATAAAGTGGCACAGTGGAGGGCTGGCTCCTGGTGCAGCCTGTGGGAATCACACACCCGCTGTTATCAGAGCTCAGCTGATGGGAGATTCACAAATTGTTATCTTGTAGTTGAAAGGAATGTTCCTTTGTTTAGGATAAACTTCTTAAACAAGCCCTTTCAAGTCTTGTAATTTTACCACCACACCTGAAAGAAGGAAAATTTGCAGGAAAGAGCATTGGGAGAAAGAGGCAGATGTGAAAGAGGCGGACAGATGTGTGGTAGCTGCTCCTGTGATTATAAGCAATAGTCTCACTGATCTTGCAAAAGAGAGAGAAATAAAATATTATTTGGAGTTTTACTAGGAATGGGTTTTACTAGAAATGTAATGAGCCTGTACTGGTGTGTCACAACTGTTTGGGCTCGCCTCACCTGGAGCACATTACCTCAAACAGATTTGTGTATGAGCTGGGGTGGCAGGGGCTCCTGCAGGCCCATAAACCACACATGGATCTGTAACCGACCCCAGGAACTTCACCAGGGTCAACAATCATAACTGGAGAAACCAAGGTGGCGAATCTTTATTTTATACAGCTTAGTGTCCCCTTTGGATACAGCATGTGCTTCCGGTAGCTGCTCCTGGTGAACCGGGTTTGCTCTGTAAAATGGTTCGCTTTGAGACATTTTCATGTAAACACACACTTAGGTCTTAATCACAACCAATTCTGGGAAAAAAGCCGTTCTGCACCTCTTTATCTGCGCTTGCATTACTACTTGATGATGGCTTTGTAAGCACCCTTAGGACTACCGAGGGGCAGTGTACCAGACCTAGCGATCTGTAAATGGTCTCAGGAGTTCCCACTATGCTACACAAACAGGTTACTGTGAGCCTTGAGATCAGTAGGTTTTGCTGGCGTTTTGAAGCCCAGTAACGGGGACAGAGCAGAAGGGAATCACGGAATCCACTGGGTTCGAAAAGACCCTGAGATCATCGAGTCCAAGCTCTGAGCGGACACCACCATGTCAACCACACCACGGCACTGAGTGCCACCTCCAGTCTTTCCTCCAGAGGCGGCGACTGCACCGCCTCCCGGGCAGCCCATTCCTAAGGGATTTCTGGCAGCCACGCAAGGCGGACTGGGTTACAGCGCCCGGGCGTGCGGTGAGCGTGACAACTAACACGGAGCAGCGCACAGCACGGCTGTGCCCGGAAGCACTTAGCGCTCTGGCCGCCGGCAGCGCCCCTTTCGGCGAGCGGGAGCC
>WEZZ01033493.1:57597-77968 GCA_013400585.1 Chloropsis cyanopogon
CGGGGGCCGAGCTGGAGCCCAGCGCCGCGGCCGGGCCCCGCGGTGGGCTGTGCTCGAGGGCCGGGCCTGCGGGCGGACAGCCGGGCCCCTGTCCTCTCTGCCGCACAGGTGTCTGCCGGTGCCTCCGCCCGGATTGAGGCTCTCCGTTCGGGCTGTTTCTACTTCTTTCAGTTTTACTATTTTTTAAGGTTTTTCTTCCCTCCGCCTTGCGTCCGAGTGGAGATCGGGTTGTGGCTGCTTTGAATTTAGGGCTGGGAAGCTCTGGCCATTACGAACCTTGTTAGGTATCTGGAATTTTTTATTTATGTGGCCCTTTACAAGGGTAATCCTCTATGTATTAAGGAGAGAAAAGAAAAAGCCACAGACGTAGAGTACTACAAAACTGAAAGTATTTAAGCTTCTCAGATACCAAGTGAGATAAGTGCGTTTGCCAATAAAGAACGGGCTTAGTTCTGTAGGACTGTAGGTTTTGTTAGGGATCCCGGGGGAGCTGTCACGGTTTGTCCTGTTGAGCACTGTTGTTAGAGTGCGTTCCCTGCAGTGCAATAACACACAGCCTGTGCAGCAAACACTTGTGCTGGCCGATGATCGTGCGGTGCCACATTCCACTGCCCGAGACTCAGCAGCCTGTGCCTGGGGAGCAAACCTGGGGGACGCGTTCCACTTGGAAAAAATAGCTCGGCGTTTTTCCCTTGGAGAGAACTCTCTAAGCCTCCTGCTTCCTTGGAGCTGTGTGGTACTTCCCTCGTGCTGTCAGCTTCGTGTTATCAGTGAATAGTTGTATGGTCTCAAAGACAGGATTTTTTAGTGTTAGCAGCTGCTTGAGCACATCCGTGTGGCAGAGTTGCCAGAGGTAAGTAGCTCTGTGCTCTGCAAGCCTTGTACTCATCGTGTCCTTGCTTGCAGTTTGGGAATCTCTTGTTCCATGTAGGCAGCCATCCCTCATCCTTCTTGCAGCATATTTTTATTCTTTGATGCTTAACTCAATGCTCTAACTTTTATACTTAAGCTCTATGCTTCCTTTAAGAGAGGCAGTGTGGAGTGTCAGAGTTTCTAGTATGCAAAAAGTGTTGTGTCAAAATACTTCTGGTTTCCCTGCTCCTTAGTTCTTTTTCAAGTAAACTGACCTTAATTCTCAGTGATCTGCTGCAATATTCTGCCATCGTCTTACTCTGAGAATATATAATTGCTAGTTTTGGTTCAAAATCTGATTCTTAACATCTTGTTTAGCTGTGTTTTAATAGTTCTAATGAGAAGATCTGAATAAGTAGATACTAAAAATAAAGTATTGAAAGATTGGGGGAGAAAAAAAAATGCCTTAGAGCTGCAGAGGATGTTAGGTGTGAGTAGCTACTCAGAGAGCTGCTGAAACCTTTTAAGTGTCAGTCACTACAGCCAGTGGCAGCCATTCCCTGGTGCCCTGAGTGTTGGTCCTCCACTGACCCTTGGAGCAGTCAGTATTGGACTGTTTGGACTCTTGGAATTGGAAATGTCTCAGTTTTGTGTTTGTGGTGTCAGCACAGGAGGTAAAAGCCTGATAATCCCAAAGTGTGCTTGAGACAGAGGTACCAGGAGTGCTCCTGCTGCAGCAGAGAGACCTTGGTCTGGGGAGGGGAAGGAAGTCTCCTGTGTGTTCCCATCCTCAGCAGAGGAGGCTTCTGACTCACCTGGACAGTCCAGGCATGGAGGAGACATTGGGTCGAGTAGCCATGAGGGAGGAATGCGGTTTACATCTGTACTGGGATGATTCCGTGCCAAATATTCCAAAATATTCCATTTTGTGCATCTGCTAGCCACTTATCTAGGGAATTTCAAGGGTTGGTTCAGTAGCTGTGGAAATGAAAATTATTTTGGCCTTGCTCAGATAGAGGTTATAATGTAGAAAACTACTTGTGAAAACAAGCTGGAAGCTATCTGCAGTGTGTTTGTGAATTTTACAGCATTTGTTCTTTATTTGCCACGTTTACATTCCTGGTACTGGATTGTTAGGGAAAGCAGAAATGCAGGTGTTGGGCTGGGCAGCGCAGACACTGGGCTGGGCAACGCAAACTGAGCATTGCTGGAGTGTGCTGTGGGTAACACAGACACTGGGCTGGGCAACAGAGACACTGAGCTGGGCAACACAAACTGAGCATTGCTGGAGCATGGGGTGGGGAGGGGATGTGCCCAGGGTCTTTCAGAAGATTTAAACCTTAGGATAACCTTGGGTTTTGCTTCTTATCATAGAAAACATCTGAAGGGAAGAGCAGAGGAGTAGAGTTTTGGATAGGTTGCTGGTTTTGATCTGTGTTTTGCTAGTAATTTTACTTCAGTTTGGAGCATCCCTGGTCCCCTGCTTTCCAAACGGTGCTAAGCTTCCCAGCAATCTGTCCTTGCTCACTGCACTTGAAAAGCTGCTCAGCATTTCACAATGTCACTGCTGGCTCAGCCTGCTCCCCACACGGGCTGGGTGTACCAGTCGAGCTGTTGTGAAACCTGCCCTGGGGTTTGAGGTGTGTATGTGGCAAGACAGCAGCCAGCTGCTTCCCCTGCTGTGCTGGTGGCTCTTCTGTGAACTCGTGTGTGTGTGCAGTGGCTGCTGATCCTGCCCGGGGCTCTGCAGTAATCAGCCTGCCTGTGGGGGGGTCTGGAGACCGGGCTAGGGCTGTGAAACTCCATTAACTGCTCCTGTCCTGCCTCTGCTCCAGAGCTGCCCTCTGTCTGAGCACTGCACTGACTGGGGCTTAGATCACATTGACTCTACAACATTGAATGTCCCTGCTGTCTAACCCTGATATAGCCTGTGTTCTTCCAAACAATTACATGTAACTGTTCTTACAACATAGATTGGATATTTAAAAAGTATGAGCAAATTTGCTCATTCTTCAGACACAAATGAAAACATTTCTTCTTCTCTTATATATTGCATCAAGTAACCCTGGGACATTTTTTTTCTGTCACTAAAAGAATTAGAACTTTATTTTCAACTTAATTTCTCCTTTAAGCAGGATTTTTTTCCATACACTGTTGTTAAATCTGAACACTTCCAATTTTTGGTTCACTTTGTTAGTTGATTTTGATGCAAAGAACAATAAGGTGCCATATGAACTCTTTGGTGCTATTTAATTAGTCTTCAGTATAATGAAGTATATTGGTTGAAAAAAATAAATTATATTAACTTTTGAAGCTTTGAAAATATTATCAGTGTAGTTGTAAATTCTATTTAACCTAGAATGTTAGGTCCTTTTAAATAATTAAAATCCTAATGTTCTTCTGCCTGTCCAGAAGTTGATGCAGCTGTGCAGGGGGACCCTTTCTGTGGGCAGAAATAGGATGTTTGTGTTTGGTCTGGCTCACGTTTCTGTTTTGGCCTGGATATTAAACACTGCTCTGGAGCCAGTGAGGTGGGCAGGAGGAGGTGATGGCAAATCCCCTCTCTGCCCTGGGGTGCACTGGGTGAGCCTGGTGAGGGGCAGCGTGCACTGGTCTGACCTGACAGATCAGCTCCTCTGAAAAGACATCCCTAAATTTCTGGTCATGTCTGCAGTACCAGGTTCTAATCTGAAGCAGCTGGGCACAAAGCTCAGAACTGAGGTGGCTCTCGGTCACTCACCTGTGCCTTTAGCCAGAGGTGAGTGCCATGAGGTTCAGCAGCATGGCAGGATAGGTCAAAAGCAGTTTTGCCACTAGAGCTATAGATTTGTTGGCACTGGTCAGTTCTTTATAATAATGTTTTATGTCATTCAGCGTGAACACGGGGTGCATAAATTAATCCATGTTTCTGCAGTTTAAACATTTGAGGGTTCCTTTAACTCATTATCCCAAATCCAAAAGAAACATTATACAGAAGAATATGATAATTTGTCATTCTTTGAAAGAGCCCAGAGAGTGGCTAACAGGGAGTCTTTAGCAGTTGATGTGTTTGGTGTAGTTTTGTGTTCATGGTGCACTTCAGGCAGCACAGTGACTCATATTTCATTTACTGTGGGTTTGGGAATATTCATCTGCACTTTTGGGTGCGATAGGAGCTGCACTGGGGGCTGGTTAAGCAGCACCACAGCTCCAGCTGATGGAAGTGCTGGATTTCCAGCCTGAAGGCTGTGTGCCTGTGCAGTGATCTGGCATGGCATTGCCCAGGGGTGATGCCTGCTCCTCCTGCTTCTGATCCCCTGGTGTCCTCCTGGCTCCCTGGAGTCATTCCCTGGCATTCTCCGTGCTCAGCTGCCTGACAGGCTGCTCGGAGTTGTGACCAGCGTTAACTGNTTCTCAATTACAGAGTTTGGAGCTGAAGTCATGCTATAATCAGTCATCAGAGCATATTTTGCATCTTTCTCTATGGATGGATGCAAATATTTTGGTCTCTTTAGCAAATCTAAACCCAATAAATGAAGTAGCTATTTCTAGTAATATCTTCGTAGAATACTGACTACAAGCTTTCTGTGTGGTAAGATGAAAATACTGACCTAGAGCTGGTGATGGAAGTGCTGCTTTTGACAGGAAAACTTGCTGGTATTCTCAAGGCAGGAGATAAGACATGGGAAAGAAATGCTGAGGGATTTTAGACTTCTAGAAAACTGCAGCTTGTGGAACTGAAGCTCTCTGGTGGTGTGCTGCTCTACACTTGATGACTCTTCTGCTTGGGGAGAATCTGACCATGAACCTTTCTCCTTGAAATGCTTTCTGTGAGCTTGGCTTACTGAGAAATGTATTCATAAAGAAGGTGATCATGTGCTTTTATTGAACTCCACTAAATGGTAAAAGCAAAGGCTGTTTAGTAAAGAATTTAAATGTGTATTTTTAGTAGTTTGTGTATCTATATCTATACATATATATTCATAACAGTGTATGCATGGCTCATGATCCACAAGTGAAGATCAGAAAACACATTCCTGCAAAAAACTGGCTCTGTGATTCCAGTTAAAAGCAAGTGCATTTCTAATTCATTTTCAGTTGTGTGAGATGTTTATACATCACCCATCAGTTTAGGAAGTGTTCTAGTATTGAAAGTTTCTTGTTACAGAAGAAATAGCTAGGTTGGTTGTGTTTGAAAATAGGTGAAAATTTCTGACAAAACTTAGGGCTGCTCAAGTGATATCTGTAATTTATACACTGGGAGCTTGAAACTACAATAAACAGCACTGTTTATTTTTTCCTGTTGTAAGTTTGTTCCTGATGGGGCTGAACAGTTTCTAGCCTGGCCACCAGCAGAGGTCAGGGCTCATGCATTAGCCTTCCACACCACACTGTGGCAAAAGAATAGTTTGCATGTCTGCTAGACTTTCAAATCTTAACTGAAGCAGGTAGTGAGAAGCTACAGTTCTGAAGGTCTTCACATAAATAAATTACAGTCAGAACTTTATTTGATCAAAATAGTTTTGGAAGTGCTGTTTTCTTTGCCTGTTTCCTTAATTTAGCAGCTGTTTGATCAGACTTGTTGGGGTTTTTTTGTTTTGTTTTTAACTCCTTGGCTTCAACAGTAAGACAAAAATGGGGAGCATTGATAATTAGCAGGGTTCATCAGCCTTGTTTGATTCAATAGTGTTGGAATTGTTTGCTGCAATTCCACTACTTCTGCTTGATGATGTCTCTTCATTAGCTAAGTCTAGGCAGAACAGCTGTAGGTATTAATTTGCATATTTTGCTATAAACATAGTTGCTAATTTAGCTACACTGCTGTTGGGGCAGATAACGAATTTCAGTCTTGGATAAGTATGTGTGCATCTCCTACATCTTTTTATGGAAAGAGAAGAAAAATCCTTTTAAAAAATCTTGGATGTTGTGAAGAAAACATTGTAGGGTAGTGTGTTACGGGCAATTTATTCTTCAGTGTGGATGTGCAGTTGGTTAGGCTCTTCTTTTCTCACACTGAGTACATGAGGTGTGAAATAACCTTGAGGTGCCCAGATGATGAGGGCTCTGTTCCACAAAGTCTCCACCTCTGGATGCAGGTTAGGATATGGCATCAGTGGTGAATGGATTTTAACATTAAAATATGCAGCAAAATAAAAAGTTCTTTTATCTTGGAGTTTCTGCTGAAGTATAAAATCTCTTTTTAGTGAGAGAAGTAGAAAAAGGATCTTCGAAATACAGTTAATAACTGCTGGCAAGCGTTGCTTTTAGTTATTTTTGGGGGTTTTTTTAACCTTCTTACACTTCTCACCATAAAAAAGGCACATTTTTTCACATGATCACATATGATGGCACTAACCATCCTGCCCCCTGCTAGCCCTTCCAGACTTCAGTTGTGTAATTATAGAAACTTCAGACACTTTTTGGGCTTTGTTTGGCCCAGAAACTGGTGTGGCAAACAGCATTGCTCAGTCAGAATGGGCCTGAGTGACATCAAAGCGGGGAGAGGGGACGAGGACTGAGCATTCCTGGGGTCATGAAGTGAAGATTTCCTTGATTCCGTTTACCTTTGCAAGTTCTGTACAAAAGCAAATGTTGCAAGAGTTCTGGGTATGTTTGGTAATCATTTAACAGGTAAAGGTTGTGAAAAGTAAATCTCTGTAACATGTTACTCCTCTTCCTAATTCCCAAATTTTTTGAAAAGGCTTAGGTGTCTTGTCAGCCTTGAATTTGCCGCTCTTAGGGTCTCAGATACTCAACTGGGTTTAGTAGATTGAAATGCATGTTTCTCTTCCATAGTGTGATTGAGCAGAAGGAAACTGTTGATAGATTATATTAACTTGGTTTTCTTAATCACCAGGATTTCAGGAGGCTGCTCCTGAAGCAGAGGCAATTTCCTGTTTCCCTACTTCAGTTTTGCCCCACAGACTGCCTCAGTCCTTCAAGCCCTTTTCCCTTCCACTGGCTATAAAGTCCTCTGAAGAATTTTTTTGGAGAATTTCTTGTCACTCTTTCTCCCCCTCTCTTGTCTGTCCCTGCCCATCCCATTTTGTCTCTAACAGTAGGACTTGAGGAGGGGTCACCAGGAACACCTGGAAGTCAGCCAGGAGACCTGCAGAGCTCTGCATGGGCAGGCAGAGCCTCCTGGGCTTGAGGAGCTGCAGGGTGAGTGGCTGCTGCCAGAAACAGCCAGGGAGCTTCCCTCAGTGCCAGGGAATAGGGAGCAGCAGGGTTCTCCTCACAGGGAGGCCAGCAGCTGCTTTTTGAATGGAACTGGGGGAGCATTCACACAGATCCAGCCAGGACCTTTGCTCACTGCCCTTGGATATTATAGCTGAAGAGTGTCCTGATATTTGGGATTCGCAAGGATGACAGGCTTCTTTTTTTCCTCTAAACTACTTTTCATACATCATTTTTTTTAGTATCTGTCATGGCATGTGAATGTGTTTTAAACATCAGTTTAAAGTTTTGTTTCCTGCCGAGGCAGCAGCTCCAAGGTACGGCAGCATCAGTAATCAGCATGAAAAGCTGTGAGCCTTCAGCTGGGTAGGATGAGCTGCTGATATCACAGGGACTCACAAAAAAAGGCAGTTTTAGTTGTAATGCAGGTCTTGATAAATACTAAGCAGCAGTTGAAACAAATGGGTATTTGGGAAATTTAGAGGGAAGAACAATGTTTTATTTAAAAAAATGTATTGTGAGTAAAATTTAAGGTAAAACCAAGGTATCCAACTGGTTGTAGTAAAATCATGGCAGCAAACCAAATCCTGTCTATCTTCTAGCTGAGGTGCAATCTGTGGTTACTTCCATGTTTGTTTTGAAGTACAGCTCAAGAAACTTTAGCAGCAAAAGTTGCTTTTGTGAGGTGCAGAAAGGCAGTGATTCCAGGCTGCTCCACTCATGAAAGCAGTTTTCTGTACTGTAGCCAGAGAGGTGAAGCAGGAACTGAGTCCTGTGAACTGAAGAATTTTGAGGGTTTTTTATAAGGTATGTAAGCACATGATCTCCTGTAAATATGACTGCTTTGAGATGAGTCAAGGGTCCAGCTTGAGCATAAAATCAGGAACATTTGTGGTTTGATTGAGGTATTTGTTGAGTACTGGAAATCCAGAATTTGAGGGAAGCGTTTAAAGAAGGTGTTCAAGTGTGTGTGACTTACATGCAGCTAAGCAGGCTCAGCTGTTGAAGCTTGTCTCCCTGTAGCAGAGACTTCCAGGGCAGTGTTTGTTGGAAGGTGTTCTCCCTTGGGATTTTAGGTAGCTCCATTTGTATGCAAGTTTGCTCTCCTGTTTCAGCAGTTCAGGAGCATTGTTTGTTTTTATGTGAAACTTAAAGGTGCAGGCCCTTTCTGTGAGTTCAATATCAGCACTCCTTTTCCTGCAGGGAATAAATAAACCCTTTAAATCCCAAACTGCATCAACATCATGTCATTTTGCCATGTTGCATGTTCTGTCCTTTTAGACTCTATAGTGTGTGTATATGCTTGGGTTCTGTTGAAAATCCAAAAGTTTGACCTTTGTGGGGAAACTGGGCATTGTGGAAGTACAGAACTGAAGTTAAAGGGGGAAAAAAAGTGCCTCTGCATTTTAGGCTTTTGGTCATGCCAGTGTAGGAGATTTTGGACTGTGCATAAAACAAAAAGCTTTGAATTATTTCCAAATTAGAACAGGTCTGTGAGCCTTTTGGGCAGAGTAGTTTATTGTGACTTAGGGAATTATTAATTTAAGTTTCTGCAATTTTGATGAAAAATGATATTTTTATTTTATTTTTCACGTTTTCTGTTGGAACACAATGACTGGAATGGGGAAAGCTGCTAAATTCTTCGCCTTGATTTGCACGGTCAGAATTTAACCCCCATTTCTAGGAAAGTTTGGTTGACAAATAAAACACAATAGAGAATGATTGCAGAGCAGTGGAGCCCAGGGAAAATGTGCTTGCTGCAGAGAATGGGGATGTTGCATAATAGCAGTGTTGTATAACACAGGGCAGTGGTTTTGCCTGGAGTTTGTTGATTTGCTGTGTTATGGACCTCCAGCACCTGTAGATAATTAAGGAGTCTCTCAAATTGTAAGAATGGTTTTGGTTTTAACTTCCTGTGCTCACATCTGCATGCCTTGTAGAAAATATTTTGAGATGTGCATATAAAAAGGCACAAAAATGCATGCTGCAGTGCCTTTACATAATTCAAAAGTGGGAATAATATTTTTAAATATTCAGAGGTCAAGAACCTTACACAGTTGTTTTTACTGTTACAGGTCTGCTTTTGACTAAAAAGTTGTGCAACTTTGTACTTCATTATTGAATCTAGTTTTTAAACTGATTTTATAATCCTGCTTGATACACCAACTCTGTCATAATCAGTGGGAAAGAGACCATTATATTCTGATGAAACAGCTTAATCTGTCTCAAATCTGTTCTGAATTAGAAAATAGTACAACCTACATGTAGTAAGAAAAGTACTCAAAATTACCTGAGATTTTTGATTTTTTATCTCACAAAGATGTAGAGTTCTCAGACATTGGGTAATCTTGTTTTGTGAATCTGAATAAATGTTTTTCCAATGCAGTAGGAAATTGAAACACAAAGCAGTTTGGGGGATTGGTCAGATGAATCTGTTTTCACTACATCTGTAATTTGGCCTAGTGGGGTTTTTTTTTCATGTTTTCATCGGTGTTTTCTGAGTGGATTTACCTTATGTGCAGTGAAGGAAATGTAAAATTCATCTTTTCTTTAGAAAAATGATGGCTCTGAATGGAGCAGAAACCAGATCTCATCTGCTGTGAGAGATGAATTCGTTGACAGACACGCAGATGAGTTTGGCAGATGTCAGGTGCATCTTCAGGAAAATGGGATAGAGCTGGCTGCTGCTGCTGCTGGTTTCACAGTGGTTTGCTGATGTGATTTCTGGTGCTTCTGCAGGTTCCAAGCATACCTGCAGCTCTCTTGCTCCATTCCTATTGGTGAGTGAAGCGAGGGAGATGTAGAAACCCTGACTGAAAACAAATCTTTTGGTCAGGTTAATTTTCTGTTTAAAAGAGAAATTATTTTGGGTCTGTGTCATTTAGTTTAAAATATTTGGAAGACCGTTTGTTTAAATGGCTTGTGGAAGTGAAGAATCCCTTTTTTATTTTCCTGTGTAACCTCCTGCCTGGAAATTTTATGACTTCAAGAACTTGTCTGCTACTCTTCTCAATCTTTAACCAGGATGGCTGGCTCTGTTTCTGTGTAATGATGTGTGTGTACATGCGTTTTAATTTCCTAAAACATGGCTGCTCCTAAAAAAATGGCAAAAATTGGAACATTTATGTCTGGAATATACCTTTTCACATAATTCTTTTGCACTGGGAAGAGGTAGGATTCCCAGGAAAGGAAAGAGGCTGGATGAGGAGACCAAGAAAGAGCTTTCCTCAGGAAGGGAAGCCATGGAAGGATCCACTGCTGGTGTCCAGAGCAGAGATGCACTTTCTCCCAAAGGACAAAAGAAAAGCAGATCTTTTGGAATGCAGATATTAAGTATTGATACTCTGTAAAAGAGGGAAAGGAAAAACATTCAATTGTATTTGATATTACTGCTTTTCAGAACAGGTATGTTTATTCAGATGTGCTTACAGATTTCTTAATACGCAAAAAATGCAGAGAGATGTTTTTTCAGAGATGACTATTGACAGTAGGACTTTTTAATTGTTAAAAGGAAGTTAGTTACTTATACATTGTAGAGTAAAAGTGCTTTGCTAATCAAAGAAAGATGTATTGAACAATAAACTTGGTGAGGTGCCTTTGCATTGTGGTGGTTTTGGGCCTCAGGAAGCTGAGATGGTTCTTCTCCAATCCTTGTTTGTCACCAAGTGTCCCAAGCCATGGCTGGACTCCGGTGAGCTGCTGCAGTGCACAGAACTGCTGTCAGCTCTCCCTGTTTGTGTTCACTGTGAAAGTGCTCGGTCTAGAGTCTGTGTGTACTCCATGGTAGAGCTGATCTGGTTTAAAGAGGTGTGACACAGATGCACTCAGGAAATGTTCAGCACTCGTTTTCCTTCGCTGCTTTCACCGTTCCAGGCAGTGCCTATAAAACTGCAGCGTGTTGTGGTTGGTGAGCAGCGCGGGGTTTGCGGAGGGGCTGCTGCCTGCACTCTGCACCATAACCTCACACACTTCTCTTCTGTCATACACAGCTCATCACTCCCTCTATTCCACCCAAGTTTCTTTACCTTCAATTAAAAATGCCTGTTAAATAGGCAAGGATGTTTTAGTTACCTGCACTTCGTTAATGATGACCTTTATTTTTTGCTGAAACTGTATGAAATATGTCAAGATTATACATAAATCAGGAGTTTATTCTTGTAGTACTGAGCCACCTATAAGTAGTAATGTATTTAATATAAGCCATATATTAAGAGAATGACTCTTCCTCTCCAGGCTTTACTAGTTTGGTGGTTATAGTTTGGTTTGAGTAGCCTCATTTGCTTTATTTTGATTTAGTGGAGTTGTGTGAAATGCTTTGGTTGCATGATTGAAGTCACAGTCTGTCAATTTTCAAAACTTAATGTGAGGTTCATTTTTGTATTAAAGGAACAGTCATATCCCAATGAGATGATAAAGTAATAATGCTCCTGGGTTAAGTGTCAGTATTACCTTTGTAGCCTTATTTGGGTACATCAATTCAGTGGTAACCATTTTCTGGAATTGACTAATCCTGTATGTGACTTTTTGCTCATTTTAAAAAGCAAAGAAGCTGCTCAAATCCATCTGTCTTTACTCCATGCTGCTCTGGGAGTGAGATTTTTGAGAGTTGTTCTCATTTTTAATTCTGTTCTCCAGTAGCATCGCACTGATTGCTTGATGGCATTAACAGACCTGGCATCCTTATGGCACTGCTAGGGAGGAATCAAGGGCTTGCTCTGCAGGCTCTGCATCCCCAAATACATTTATGGCTCAAAATGTGGGAGGCTTGGGGTGTTCATGGGCACAGGAAGTGGAAAGCTGATAAGGATGCTTGGAAAAATGGAATAAAGAAATCAACTTAGTTCACATTGCAGTAAAGGTATAATGCACTGGAGGAAAAAGCAATTGGTTGGTAACATTACTGTCCAGAAACAATAAAATGAGAGGTGACTTATGCCAGATGTTGGAAACAAATCTTGCTGGGCTTCTCATTGTGTGAATTAAGGAAAATAAGGTTTCTTCCACTTACACTCCTGTTGATGGACTCTAAAATAAAGTTTGGTTATTTGCTTGAAATAGGAAATCAGGTGTTACTACACTGGATTGCACAGTATCCTCCAATATTTGTTTGCATGTTTCTGGTCATGCTGCCAATACAACAGGAGCTTTAGCTGATAGACATGCTGAATTCTGACATTGTACTTGATAAAAAAGATCTTAAGGAGAGCCTGCTGAGGCTTTGGTGTGTCCCAACAAAAGACCAGGTAGGATACGGATAACCATTAAATGGGTATATTTTTCTGACTCCAATAGAGGTCCATGGAGAAAAATGCTCGGGTTTCATGTGATAATTGTGTGCCAAAACCATTTCTTTCCAAAGCTGCTTTGTTTGGAAGCTTCACTTGGTAGCTGTGAATGCACTAATGGATGTGTTTGTACACACGTTTTTTATATATCTGTTCATAGAGTATATACTGGTCATACGCACCAAGGGTGTGATGAGGATATTTTGTGGATAAAACATAATATTTGAAACAATTATTAGAAGAAAATGGTCCTAAGCAGCTGGATAAACAATACTTTTCTCCGAGTTTGTAAATGCAGGTAGAAGGCTTTTCGTGATAGGAGGCAGTGATCTCAAAAGTTGAAGAAACAGAATATAAATGCTTCATTTTCCTCACCCTTTGTCATTTCCCCTGCCATGTTGTTGTAGTTGTGGTGTCACCTATTATCAGAATCACGAGTGTGGAAGGATCTGTAGGCATGAAGAGACATTACAGGCATGTAATTAACCTCTTCATGGCTTTGCTCCGACTTTTTGCTGGTCTGGATTGCACTGTATGGTTGTTTATGGTAATTGAAGCTAGACACTGGCTGGACTCACCTGAAGCTATGGCAGTCTAAACTGACCCATATCACACCTAATGCTGTATTTACTGTGATAGTAATGCAGACAATTTCTTTGGCATTTCCAGAAACATGAAAATAAAGTATTAACTTGCTGCTCTGCAGTGCTCCCCTGAAAAGGGATCTTCGGGATGTAATGTTTTCTTGCCAGTATAGCTGATCAAATCTTTTTTTGGAAGCCCCAGTACAGATCTTTGTCCATTCTTGGTCTCGGTTCTTGACATTTGTTTTTGCATTGCCTACTGGAGGGTATACATGTGTGGTTTTGAAAAAAATAACTTCTTCCCTCTGGTTTAGAGCACTGATTGGCATAAGGGAGTGTCAGACTTCAGACTTGAGAAAGTAGAACTGGAAATTTCATCTGGGTTTCTGGGGCTTCTTGAGGTGTGTAGGTGTTTGTGGGGTTTTTGATTGTTTGTTTTTGTTGGGTTCTTTCCTCTGATTGTTGAATATCTATATTTAGGGGTTGTATATTTAATGCCAGCTTGTTCTGTTCATTTGAAGAAGCCACTTTCTCTTTTTTGATATAAACCCCCAACAATAAAATTTTACCTTGGATATTTAACACTTGAAACCTTTTTTACAACAGTTTGATATCTCTCCGGCCAGGTGTTAAGAGAATTCGAGGTGGGATTAGGGAGATTTGAAGTAATTCCAGCGTGAGAAAGTTTGGATACCTTGTGGTAGCTGTGAGTTCCAGGGCTGGTCTGGAGTGGGAGTGTCTCCAAACAATCAGCCACCCCTGGGGTCTGGCTAGCCCAGCTGAGTGCCTGGAATGGGGCATCTCGCAGGCAAATGAGCCTTCCAGCCACCTGATGGTTTTGGTTTTTTTGAAAGCTGTTGTCTGTCTTCCCCCCCTTCATTCCAGTTACCAAGTCGGTCTAATAAGCTGCTACACCCGCCAAAGGTGTTAGATTTCCTTACCCCGCTGAAGGAAATGTGCTGGTTTAGTTTGAACTTGTTGTGTTGAATGGAGAATAGTTGTGATGGCTCTGGTGTGGGAGTTGTTTGTGCAGTGAGGAGCTGGGTGCAGATTGTTTCAGAGCTGGCTGTCACACCTGGTTACCCTGAAAAGGAGAGTGCACCTCCTGGCTTTGCAGAGCTGCTCACTGCTCCGTGCCAGCAAACTGCCCGGTACTTACAGGACAGCCTGCTCCTGGTGCTTGGAAAGAACCTCTGAAAAAGAATCAACCTCTGCACTGCTCTTAAACAGTCTCTTACATCTAACGTTTCTGTCTTAGCTTTATTTCGCTGCTTAAAAAGGGAAATGTTTCTGAACTTCTGGGATCCAAAAAAAGCGAGATAAAATTTGAAAATTGGCAGTGAAACAGCTTCTTGGCTCTTTCAAATTGAGGATACAAGTATTTTACTACTTAGGAAAGTACATTCATGAATTTACAAGCAGATTATGTGGTCTTTTTAAAAAGAAATCCTCTATTTCCTTTTTTTATTACATGCAGTTTACTTCTGTGTAAACACATAACCCATTGTGCAAAGGAGAGTTTCTAGGTGTTTTTGAATTCCCTAGTGCTAGTTTCTTTTGGTTAAAATCTTTTCCAAAGTGAGTTTAGGATGTGGGGGAGAATATGTTCAAAATGAAGTATTTCATTGGTTCAGCATGTGCCACTGCTTAGTCTGAAGTTAGTATATGCTTTAAAGACTGTGTATATTGTAGTTTTCAGCTCTGAAGGAGCTGCTATGAGCTCACCATTTAAGGATTTCTTAGACTAAAAATGAGTTCACTCATTTCCCTCTGTCAGAAAAAATCTGAATATCGACATTTTCTCCCTGCCCTTCACATTTTCTTAACATTCTCAGTAAGTCTTAGTTATATTTACTGAATATAACTACTATTTACTAAATTTACTAAACCTTGTTAAAGGTTTAGTTTGTTTACTAAACCTTGTAAAATGTGTCATTCATTTATTTTGCAGTCACAGAATTGAAAATATACCTACAGGTAGAACATCATCTGTGGTCCATTTACGAGAAGTTGTGTGAAGGGAATGTAATTTTATTTTTAGGTAATGGAATAAAACGTTGAATCAACATTTGAAAACTTTTTCAATAGCTAAATTTATTTATGATTAATGTGGTGTTTACTGGTTTTTATCTTTTTTTTTTTTTTTACTGAATCCGAAATATCCTCTGTTGAAGGTTCTTGCCATGTCTTGCATTTATACTGTTTATATATTACACATTATACTCTCTATACATGACACTGTTTTACCAAGGACATCCTTTTCCTGCACATTTTTAGTTTAGGGATGGTAATGCAAAGTTAACAGTGATGTATTTCAATACAGAATTCCTCCTGATAGAGAGCAAAATATTTACCTGCACATTTTTTTTGCCTAGAAAGGTAAATTTCTGAATCTGTGACTCCCCCTCGCCCACCAAAGCTGGGGAGGTGCCGAGGTGGGTCGCTGTGTGCCTGTGTGCTGAGGCAGTGTTTGTCCCCGCAGCCCCCCGGCCGCTCGCAGCCATGGCCACGGAGATCGGCTCCCCGCCGCGCTTCTTCCACATGCCGCGCTTCCAGCACCAGGCGCCGCGGCAGCTCTTCTACAAGCGGCCCGACTTCGCCCAGCAGCAGGCCATGCAGCAGCTCACCTTCGACGGCAAGCGCATGAGGAAGGCTGTCAACAGGAAAACCATCGACTACAACCCTTCTGTCATCAAATATCTGGAGGTCGGTAAAGGGATTTCTGATCTTCTTCCTGATATTTGGGACCGTGCGTTTCAGTTTCCACAGGGCGGTCTGGAGTACTGGGAGATCTACTGCTGCATTGTCAACCAAAATTAGGTCTATGTCAGTTGGGTATATTGTGAATAAAAAGGAGATGTTGAGCATTGGCAATAAAACTGCATGTGTTGTGTATTTTGTGTAAATACCAACTTTTGCATTCTATCTTGAAATTCCAAGTTGGCATGCAGTTGAATATCTTATGTAATGTTTGGACTTTTCATAAAAAATTGATTATAAATAATGTAGTTGTTCTTATTTTTGTTTTGAAGTAGAAATTTCCCAAAATGGAAGATGAACCATTGCCCCTTCCCTTCAAAAATCAGGGCACTAGAAATGTTTTCTCATCATGTTACTAAATAGCTCTTCGGCTTGCAGTGTGGCCTCTGAAAGTCATTTCTCTACAGTTAAGAAATAGACAAAAGCTTAAATGTTAAGTTTATTGAAGAAATGTTTCTGTAAAGATGCTTATTTTTAAAAAAGCTCATCTGATGGGATAGCATTACTTAAGAAATTCTTGTCCTGAATATAAAGTTTTGACACTGGGCAGCAGAGTACCACAATCATGTTCCTTGTTACATAGGACTGCTGATTTCCTGGAGTTGCTTCTGATGAAATCTGATGAAATTACCACTTTAAACATTCCTGACTCCTTTTCTTACAGAATAGAAATTCCACACGTTCCTTTTCCTAAGTCCAAAGTCTTAACACAGTTCATTCTAAAATCCTTGGAGCACTTCAGAATTTCCCAAGCAGGATCTCCATGTGTTTCTTATTTTCTGTTATTTAGCAAGGAAGTTCACAGTTATGAACTAGGAGTTGTTTTCTTCTTTCCAGAATAGAGTGTGGCAGAGAGACCAGCGAGACATGCGAGCGATCCAGCCTGATGCAGGATATTACAATGATGTGAGTAAAATTTTCCTATTCACTGATAAAGTTGTGCAAATAAAATTTGTCCAGAAAGTGGGAAGGATCCTGCATGTCAGCTGAGATTATTTTTGTATCTGCAAGAAGCCCTAAAGCTGTGAAGGGTATCTTCACTCTGTTATTTTGTTCTCTGGGAATCCATGTCCATGAAGGGACCTTAAAGTTGGACAGGTTTTTAATTTCTGTGCATAAGAACTTTCATAATGCACTGAGGTTGCAAAGCTGCTCTTGAAGATGCTGGTTCTGGATGTTTGTGTTGTTAAATCATGCAGACTTTGAAACACTTCTACCAGCTTCTGGTCATATCCCTGCAAATGACAACCTTACTTTTCCAAAAATGGGTGTTAGAATGTGTTCTGTTCTTGAAGTTTCTGATTTAAATGTCATCAGTAAGTCTTTTCTTTCTTCTCTTACAGTTGGTCCCTCCTATAGGAATGCTGAACAACCCTATGAATGCTGTGACAACAAAATTTGTTCGGACATCTACTAATAAAGTAAAATGTCCAGTGTTTGTTGTCAGGGTGAGTACAGTGTTGGAATTACTTTGTTGTGTTACTTTAAATTAGACTGATTCTTAACTGAACAAGATGGCATCTTTAAATAAAAGTAGCATGTGCAGTGTACAGACTACTTTTGTGTCCAGTCTTTCTATGGAGAGCTTTAGGAAAATAAATGGTAATGTCTGAGTACACAAGAGTTTTTACTCTCAGAGTTTGGGGTGCAGTTCCTACCATCCTTATTACACTTCAGAGACCTGGCATGTCTTGATTTAAAGGAAATTTGGTCTCTATGCTGTTAGAATCTCATAGCATCTTTTAACAAACTTTTCCATGATGTCACAAGTATTGTTTAGTATGGATATTGTGTGCTAGAAATGCATTGGTGCCAATAAGCTGATTCTTCTTTACAACTAGAGTTTTTCATTGTTTTTACAGTGGGCTTTCTCCTGTTGTTACAAAAGTCAGAACTCCTCTGGCCCAGTTCTGCATTTTTGCCTTCTCGCATCCTCTAGAAAGTCGTTTAGTAGCTTCCATTTCCACATGAAAGTCCATGTTGCAGCTTGTGATTTATTTGGAGAATTGTGAAGAAATATTTGAATGTTATATTTGCACAGTTTAGTTAAATGTTTCTTTTGCAGTGGACCCCTGAGGGGAGACGCTTGGTCACTGGTGCATCTAGTGGGGAGTTCACTTTGTGGAATGGACTGACTTTCAATTTTGAAACAATATTGCAGGTAAAGTAATCTGTCAAGATTTCTTTGTATTTCCTTGAGGTCTTGGAGCATGTTTTAGGAACACATCTTCACCCTGTTCATCATGGGTCTGTGGTCAGAGTGGTGATGGGAGCCTTAGAGGTCTTCTGTTCTGTTGTGATCCCACGTCAGGCCACGGCTACAGGCAATTCACTTAATGCTTCTCATTCCACCTCCATCTTCCATATTAACTGTTCTCGAGAATGTACCATGAGTATTTGTAATAATAAAGAAACACTTTGGAAATAAAGTGCAAATACTCTTATTAATTAGAAGACCATTGTATACAGAGTAAGGGATTTTTTCCCCCAACATCTTGAATGTAATTAGATCATCATTGTTGTTGTTTCCTCATTGCAGCCGTTAAGTCGGAACTGTAGTAACTTCAGTGTTTGTGTGGATCAGACAGTATTGGAATGTGTTTGCTAGAAGTTCTGTTTCTGAATTTGCAGGCTCACGACAGCCCTGTAAGGGCTATGACTTGGTCACACAATGATATGTGGATGCTGACAGCAGACCACGGGGGATATGTGAAATACTGGCAGTCCAACATGAACAACGTCAAGATGTTCCAGGCACATAAGGAGGCGATTAGAGAGGCCAGGTTTATACACAATATACCATTTTCTGTAGTACCTATTGCCATGATTAGACTGTTCTCTAAGTGTATTCTGGGTGCAGAAATGCATGGGTTCTGTCAGATTCTGGGAAACTTCCTGCACCACATAAACACAGTATTTCCTTTTGTTTCCACATTCTCACCGTTTTGCTGGCACCTTTCTGAATTAGTATTGTCCCAGTATCCGCCTCTGCAATATGTTAGAGATGTATTTGTCTGCCGCATTTTGCACTGGTATTCTTTTCATTTTTATATGGTGACGATGTGTATCAGTTATTCCTTTTTATACGCACTGTGTAAGACAACAATTTCATTCCAAATAAAGAATTCAGTCTTTAATAATCTAACTGAATAAAATATAAAGCCTTCAGAAATAAAACACCTGCATAGTTCTCACAAAATAATAAAACACTAAATAAAGTGAAGAACTGCTTGGCTTGGTGAAGCCAAGACTTCCAGTAATACTAAATACCCACGCAGACTGCCACATACAGAAGTCTAATGTTAATACTGAATGGGTTCTTCAAGCTTGAAACTCTAAGAAAGCCATTGAAAAGAAGACTGTAGGATATTCTCTTGGTCCAGTGTTGATGCCTCAGTTGTGCAAATGTCTATATAAAAATCAAATCTGAAGTGATACTTATCAGTAAGGTGTAAATGAAGGGTGTTTCTAGAGCAAACCTGCATATAATTTTTAGTAAATGTTTTTAAAGTAAGCCTGAAGAGAAGCTGCAGATCCCAAATGGTGCTAAAACAGTGTTTCTTTGGGTTCAGGTGCTGGCCCTTGGTGATAAAGGTTCACTGCCACAAACTCACTTTCCACTAAAGTCACCATTTTTCTTGGTAGGGTGCAGCATTTTCTGCCAGAGTGTGGTTATGAGAAGTGCTTACTTTGGATTCAGTTACTGTCCGACTATCATGGCCATGCACTGAATTTCTCTACTGCTTTAGGCCCTTTCTTGATCATAAAGATCTAGGATTTCACAAGGGCTCCCTTGTGGTCTTTCACTGCACCAGAAAGAAAGTTGAGTGCCTGTCAGTTGCTGGAGGTGTTCTGGCCCCATTCACATGGTTAAATAACTCCTTGCTTTTCCAGTGACTTTCATCAATCAATGTTAACTGCTGAATCTGCAAGCTGCTTATGTGTCTGTAGGATTCTTTTCATGTTGTTGGTGGGGTGTAATAAGAGGGAGTGTTTCCAAATTGCTCATATAAGTGTTTTATATAGGTTTTTTTTTCCCCAGCAGTTAAACCAAGTAGCATTTTCCTGTAACCAGGTTTCCCTTACATTTTGCTGCTCTGCTGCAAAGCACCTGTGGCTGAAGAGGAGTTTCTTTCCTAAGGACTATTCTCCTGTGCTTCTTTGCAGTGTCACTTTCTTGTGGTATTACCAAACATGAGAATCTAGGGTGACAGTTGCCAAACCATATTGATGTTGCTTCTCATCCTGCAGAGAAGGCACTGCTGTGTGCAGTCACAGATAGGAAGGTGCTAAGAATAAATGACAGATTTTTTCCTCATTTGACAGGGGACTGCAGTGCAGTGGTAACCCTATGCTGAATTCATGTCTTGTGGTGAAGTGCCGTTTGGCAGGCACTGTATTCACTTAGAAGTGCCTATGTTCAAATGCCTCCTTCAGTGTATAACACATTACAGTATAATTTTGCCCTGTCTGAGAAGCATAGATAATCTGTTAAATGCTGACTTCTTTCCCCTGCTGTGTGTCTTCATGTAACAGTTTCTCACCCACGGATAATAAATTTGCTACATGCTCTGACGACGGCACTGTTAGAATCTGGGACTTTCTACGTTGCCATGAGGAGAGAATTCTTCGAGGTATGTGTACCAAAAGTACTGATTGGGGTATTTCAAGAGGGGGAAAACCTTTTTTTTTTTTTTTTTAACTCGATGTTCACAATACAGGAGTATCAGCTTG
>WEZZ01033493.1:81809-107216 GCA_013400585.1 Chloropsis cyanopogon
TTTTCTGTCTCTAAAATTGGGTGATCCATTAAACCATCTTTCAGCCAGTGTGGTAGACTTGACAAAAGATTTGTCTTACCCTAATTCAAACAATTAAAGGCAATCAAGATTTCATTCCATTCTGCCTGGATTTGAAATGTGTAGTTCATAGCAACATCTAACTTTTAACACCATCACCTACAAAAATAACACATGTGTTTGTGCCTGCAGGAGTCACAGCAGTTGTGGTAAAATGACTTTTCTTCTGCTCACAGGTTCTGAAAAAGTGTTTCCGCCTCTATTCATACTGAAACAACTGAGGGATTTATTCCTTCCTTCTCTTCCATTTCTTAGTCTTTATTAACAAATAATGTACCATGAAGCCCCTTAAACTGTTTGGATCTATTGTAAGGTTTGTATTCTGTGCACTTTCCACCTGAAAGCAAAGGATCTCTTCAGAGTTCTTTCCTCAGTGAAACAGCAAATCCTGTACTTAATTTAGACATGAGTTCTATGGATAAAAGGAGCCTGAGGACCAGAACTACATCTTCAGCTTGGTCCCTCACTTTTAAACACACATTATTATCCAGCTCTTAGCCTTGAAGCAAGTAACTTCTAAAACTGTTTCCCTTTCTTGGGAACTCTCCATTGCATAATTTAAAAGGAAAAACCCCTAACACTTCTGTTTCCAACTTTACTACCCTTATATGAGGGGTCTTTTCCCTTGTCTCAGCAAATTCTAGAAATCCGTATATTTCAATGCCATGTTTCTTGTAAGGAGACCTATTTTTTTAACCTTCAGAGTTTGTTTTGTGGGCATGGCTCCTTTATACTGTTGGGATTTCAGGTATATTTGAAACGTCTTCTAGTCTACTGGTGCATCCCTGCATGAATATTAGGAGTTTTTTAATCAGAACAGAAGCTCAGGATGAAATGAGGCTTGGCTGTAGTGGCACCAACCATATCAATCTAGAGAAGGCAAGTCCTTGAATTTTTGAACTTAAAAAGATTATCTGTTTTGGAGTGCTAGTATTGGACCAGCTCTGTCTCCTCTTTGTTGGTGACTTTTTTGTTTGCCAGCTGGTGTTGCAGGTCTCTGATCTTCATCAATCTTTGTTGCCAAAGCTGAGCTGGGGATGGGGAACAGAGGTGTTGTAGCTAAATCAGTTAAGAAACAGCAAATGGCTGTGCTTTTAATGTGCATTAGGCACAAGAAATGTTAAGGAATTTATGTTAATAGTGAATCTGTGAGAGGTTTTTTCCTACACAAATGAGATCACTTGCACAATCTGTGATGCAGGAGCCTGTTGTTCTGCTGCTCATGTTATGCCAGTAATCCTGCTGCTGCTCCTTTGATTTTTTTGTGCATGGTGGGCTCTTTATAGTCTCATGCACTTTTCTCCTCTCATTTGGAAATGCTTCTACCTTTGTGAGATTAAAAGTTACAAATACTGTACACAACTTCTGGCTTCATAAATGGGAGGTATCACACAACAAATATTTCCCTAGCATCTTTCTCTACACTTTGTTCAGAGTTAAGGAGCACCAGGGACTTGGAGTGTGAATACTTACACCCTTTCCTGGGCTTGTAGCTAATCTCAGTTACTGCTGCCTGTTAGGGTGGTGGATAGAACCTACATTAGATGGGAAGAATCCCATTTCTTGCTTGAGGCTACTAAAAAGTGTTCAGGTATCATCTGGTAACTCAGCGTTATTCCTGATAATGACTTTCAAGACTAAAGTGCATTAAAGTGTTTTCTCTGCATAGGAAACTTTATTATAGGTAGGCTTTGTTGAAATATCCACTTCTATATGTGTTATAAGTAAAAATCCATCTGAGAGCTGAGAAACTACCCTGCTGTATCAACTTACATTGGCTTTCTATTTGTGAAGTGTTCTGGATTGAACCAAGATTTGGGGTTGAACCACTACATTGACATGTTTTATTCCTATGATTAAAAGATGGTGATAAGGTGATAGCTTCAGGGTTTTGCTCTGCTTCCTAAAACAACTCCAAGAGAATTAGAGGATACTGAAGACTGCTCTTGGAGCTGGTTGCACCTGGTATGCCTAAGAACTATAGTTCGTCATTTTGTGAGTAGTGTTCAGGACACTAAGTCTTAGAGTTCTGATTCTTATCTAGAGCCAACGTTTTGAAAATCCTGAAAAATTAATAGGAAATACATAGAATTGACAAGGAATGGGTAAAAGAGATCACGAGACATGAACCACAGCACTATGCTATAAAAAAGTTACACTGCACACTTCTGTCAAGGCTTTTCGTGAGACAAGAATGAAGAGACACTGTGCAAGAAAGATTATTTCAGATGCAGCTTTGAAATACTTTCATCCCTTAAAATTGTCCTGAAGCTGAAAGTTAAACAATCACTTACATTGAGCCCAAGGGCAAATTTTACACTTAATATTTGTAACCCATCTATTCTGTCAAGCTTGGAGGAATAATGAGGAACCTTAGTGTTTCCCAGGACAGCCAGCTCTCAATGCTGCTGAAATACAGGATGGTTCCATAAGGACTTCTCTGCATTGTTAGGATTTCTTGCCTCTGCTTCCTTTTGTGTATCCGATGATTGCAAGGGGTAGATAAATACTGAACTAGGTGAAACCATTTTTTACAGGTTGTTAGTTATAAGTACTTGAAGGATGAGAACATTTCCATCAGTTGTGACTTCACATGGAATTAAAAATAATTGTGCACAATACTCTGTATAGGGCTCAGGATCCACCTGCAGTGAGAGCCTCTGGTGCACCTGTGAGCTTTGTCCTTCAGCCCTACTCATGATTGTAGAGGAAGAAAAACACTATCTAAGCAGATTGCATTGATAGTTATGATAATATCCTAGATTACAGAGGCGTTTGAATGCTGATGCTGAGGTGTTACCATACCAGTCTGTCTTTCTCTGCACAGGTGTGTTGTTGAAAAGGAGGCAGGCTGGGTGCCATTGAGGATGGTGGCCTCTGGGGGTATCTACTCACCAGTATTTGTCATAGCAAAAGTTCTCACCAAAAAGAAAAAAATTATCTGCAATTAGCCTTAAGCCAGTTATGTTAGTGACTCATCTCTGATAAAAGTCTTACATAGAGGAATACTCAGAATTGGACAGTTCAATACTTAGATTTTTAATGGACTCTTTTTTTCTGACATCATTTTCTCAGAGTACAGAGAAAATGAAGCTCTTTTAGATTAAGTGGTGGAAGTCTTCAGAAAATAGAAATACACAGTTCCTTGCTGAAAATAATCCATGTCAGTCCTTAGAAACTTGCCTTGCAGGCTTCTTGATGCCACTTGTATGAGTTGAATAAAACTCTTTATTTATTTAACTTTTATCTTTTTTATATCCTCCAGTTACTCTATTAAAAGCTTTTGTGCATCTAGGTAAGCATAAACTTTACAAAGCATTTAGTATTTTCTTTGAATCATTTCTATTCTACATACTTAAGTTATTTCCTGTTATTTTTGCATTTAGCTCTGAGTGCTATTCTGGATTTAGTAGTGAGACACTTGGCATCAAGTTTTGTCATGTGAATGGTATCATAATCTCATATTTGAGATTACATGTTCCTAAGGACAGCCAGACCCTGGGAAATGGGGAGAGAGCTTGCAAATATTTTCCCCAAAATATGGTGGTATTTTTTTTTCCTTGTCTTTCATAACTGCCTGGCATTAACTTCCTCATCAGAAAGCTGATCCTGCTTGTGATACATTGCATTTTTAGGAAGACAGAGTCAAAATTGAAACTGAGAATTTGCTGAAATGGGATTGTATAACAGACCAGGAAAAAAGGGATAAATAAGAATCCTGAATAAATCTGTGTGAAAGGTGGCTGGAAATAAGCATAGGAAATGTGAGCAAAGTGTGGAGGCTGTGCCAATATGAAAAAACTAACAACAGCTCACGTAAGGATTGAGAAAAGCTGGTGATAGTGTGAGCTTGGGGATGAGAATAAGGTGTGGTGGAACTTGGCAAGTCACATTCTGGTCATTTTGTGAATAATTTCAGGCAACCTGAGTCACTGGATCAGCCTCTGGAGAGGCAGGGGTTTTATGGCCGAGTGACACACGAGGACACAAGCGGGCAGTGCAGAATGTGCCAAGAGTGTGTGTCTGTGCTAGTCTGTGTGGTAGGAGTACCCCTAATACCTCTTACACTTTGTGTCATGGCTTGTCGAGTCTCAGTGGTGAGTTGGAGTAGAGTTAGGAGCATGCTCTGTACTTGTTCTGAAGGTGAACATGGAGTGAATCATAGAATATGCTGAGTTGGAAGAGACCCCCAAAAATCATGGAGTCCAGCTCTTTAGTCCTGGTCATTCCCAAGATTCACATCATTTGCCCAAGAGTATTGTCCAAACCCTTCTTGAACTTTGTCAGGCTTGGTGCTGTGGCAACTTCCTGGGGCTCTATTCCAGTGCTCATCCATGCTCTGGGTGAAAAACTTTGCTGGTCTCCAAGATAAACCTCTCCTGACTCAGCTCTAGCTGCTCCCCTGGGTGCTGTCACAGGTCACAAGAGTCAAGAGATCCGTGTCTGCTCTTCCACCTCCTCTCAAAGGGATGTTGTGAGGCTGCAGTGAGGTCTCCTCAGTCTCTTCCAGGCTGAGCAGATCAAATGACCTCAGCTGCTCCCCACATCGGTTTCCCTCCAGACCTTTCACAATCCTCTTGGCCTCCTTTGAACTCAAAACATAATGTCTTATCTTCTGGTGCCCCAGCCTGCCCCCAGCACTCGAGGTGAGGCTGCCCAGGTCAGAGCAGAGCAGGACAATCCCCTGCCTCGACTGTTCCCTGGGGCATGGCTGGCCCTCCTGGCTGCCAGGACCCCACTGACTCATCTTGAGCTTGCAGGAGCCCATCAGGGCTTCCCAGAGCTGCCCTCCAGCCTCTCATTCCCCAGCCCATACACACAGCCAGGGTGGCCCTGTCCCAGGTACAGAATCCAGCGCTTGCCCTTGTTAAAGTTCATGTGCCTGGTGATTGCCCAGCTTGGTGCTGTTTTAGTGAGAGAGGGATGCCACGGTTCTGACAGCACTAGGAAAAGCTATCTCTACCACCTGATGAAAATTCATTATCTTCTTCAGTAGTCCCTGTGAAGCTATGTGGACTTTTTTTTTTCCCTTCTTTTAAGTTTTGTCATTTTACAGCTCTAAAACTGAAGTATCTCCTGAAGTGGCTCCTCAGATCTAAGGTTAGCTCTAGTTCACTTCAGCTGGGAGTATGACCAAGGTACATGTGTCTGCTTCTGCAGAAAGTTGAGTAGATTAAACGTGCAAGCATGTACTCAAGACTTTATTTATAAAGTTCCCTGCCAGAAGTTTCCAAGGGACTGATCCTTATCTGGCAGTGAAAATACAAATTGTCTCTTAGTTTTCCTACTCACAGATAAGGCTTTTTGTTGAAAACAAACCACTTCTTGAGGAAGACACTTTGATTTTTGCTGTTGAAAGTATAAATGTGTCTTGCAGGTAAAGTAACTGTTGTGAAATTTTTATAAATTCATATATTCATTTTAAAAGGGATGGTTTTTAGGGGGAATTTTTTTTTTAAAATTCAAAAGTATTAGGGCTGTTAAGTGTCTTAGCTTCAACAAAGCACACTTGTAAGTATGACAAGTCTAGCTATACAGGAGAAATTGAAAACTTTTCGAAATATATTTATCTTCTAAAAAGTTTCACAGACAAGGTTTGACAATTCTTCTATCCTAGACAATTTAGATTACTACTTGTAATTATTAACTCAGTGGCAGCATCTGATATTTCTAGTTCTGCGAAACAATATTTTGATACATCACACAAGCCATCCAGTTCAGTGCGTCATCAGCCTAGTTATTTATTATATACAGTATTTTCTTAATATTTGCCACATTGTGTATGCATTGATTTTGCCCCACTGGATTTATGTAGTGAGAGCTATTCCAGATGTAACTACAGCCACATAGAGAGTAGTAGTTGATACATAGATACAGGTACTTGTATCATTGCAGTTTAATTTGCTGGTGTAGACAAGAATTACAAGTATTTTACTTGTCATTGAAGGCAGAAGGTGATCTTCATCTAGTTTTGACCATTTATAGAAATTTTGTCTGAAACTTTTTGCTCACCAAAATTAGTTTTTAAAGGGAACTCACCATATATAATTATGAGCCTGAACTGAAAAGCTGAACATTAACTACAACAGGACTGGAACAGGTGCTTCTTCCAAGTCACCAAGATCTTGGAGGGTAAACTTCAAATTTTCATTCAAAAAAGCTGAGGAATGTTTTACTTAAGCTGCTAAATATTGGGAAGAAAAATACCTTTCAGTAAAAAACAAACCCAGCTTTCTGTGTGTGCTGGCAGATGTGTGTTTTCTACCATATGTACAATAGGGCTTTTTCTCTGCCTGCTTATTTAGAATGATGGAAGCATGAAAATACTGTATTAAAATCTTATATTTTAAACTTCATCACTTTAAAAAAAATCCCATAGAGAGTCATAATAACCGTATAAATTAGTAGCTGTAATACTGCTGTAATTACTGTAACTGTAATAGTTCTGAAAGGGTAAAATGAATAGATGAAAGAAATGGAGCTCAGAATTCTATTATTAGTGGCTGGGGAAATCAAGTCTAAATAATTATACAATACTTTTACACTTGAACTTCTCTTTATAGCTGACTTCCTTCTCTCCAGTACAGCCTTATTCAGCTTTATTTTTCTCTCTATGTTAAGATTCAAGGAAGGAGTAGCTCTGATAGGCATTTACAATCCTCAGAATTTGGATAGAAAGACCTTAACATTGTTTCTTGCTTGACACAAAGCCTAGTGCTCCTTGAGATCTATTTTTCATCAGAGGTTGAGGTTCTTTCTGGCTTTGTAAATAATCACTACCCTTAAGGATGAAAAAAAGTCTGAGTGTCGTCTTTGGATTCACTGAAGAGTTGATATTCCACCCACCCTCCAACCTTCTGTGGGAGGCACTTGTCCCAAGCTGTTTGATAGAGTAAAACATTCTCCTTTGAAAAGGAAATTTTCACCATTTTTTAATATTTGGAGATATGTAGCACAAATTGGTATAGAGATGGTATTTGTATGTAATTTCCCACTTAAATACAGGTGTAACGGGAATCCCCAGAAGTTTAAACGAGTTCAAACTCATTGATGTTCCAGTATGTTGCCATTATAAAAATAAATATTATGGTAAGGTTAAAAGTTCTAAAAAATAAAGTAGTTTATCTCCTTTTCTTATCTAGTGGAAAACACACTTAAAAGGCCATTTTCACTGCAGAGATGATCTCATGTTCAGGGTCTTTTTTTTTTTCACCTATTCTCTTACTAAGGCACTAACAGAGTGTGAGAGCTTTGCTTAATTTTAGGGCTTGTGCAGTCTCTGTCCTTGGAGGTTTTCAGACTGAACCTGGATGAATCCTGAGCAACCTGGGCTGACTTCATAGCTTTGAGAAGCAGACTGACCAAGAGGCTTCTGAGATTCCTTCCAGCCTGACTTACCCAGTGGTCTTGGGGTACTGCATTATACTGAATTCTCCTGTTTTGCCAAAGCCAGCAAAAACGATGCAGGCTTCTGATCTAGGATTCTAGATCATCCTACTGATGTAGGATTCAGCTGTCCACCAGCATGTATGACACAAGGAACTGTTCTTGAAAAGACAATCAAAAAAGATTTTTTTTTTTTTTTTTTTAGTTTATTTTTATGGCAGCTTTTAACATGCTTGAGGAAATGCACATAATTTGGATTGGAAAGGTTTCATGTTTAGTGGGTCTTTCTTTTAGAGATGATAAATGTTTGATCATACCTAGTAACTAATAGTATGTTAGACATAATCATCACTGAGGTTTCAGAACTTCCTGTGTCCTGCAAGCATTAAAACTTTGTTGTAAATAAGATGGAAGGTGTGATTGTGTGCTGTCAGCATCTTTGAAGCTTCTGCTGATGTAGTAAGTGAGGTAAACCAATATATATATATACACACACACACTATATATATATATATATGCAATTGTTATATTTGCATATATAATTTCTATATAAACCTCTATAATGGTCCCAGTGGTACATTTTATCACCTTAATATTTATTTGCTGCTTTCTTTTATGTTTCAAAATAATGCAGTCTTGAAAAAGACTGCAGGTTGTGTTGTAAAGCTGTAAAGTCCATGCACAATTAAATTGAAAGTGGTTGCTTTAAAAGAAAAGAATAAGAAAAAGGTGATTTAGGTAGATGCTTTACTCCTTGGACTAGGGCAGCCTAGGTTTGCCTGTGTGCATTAGTGTTCCTGAAGCTGCATTTCTCTAGATCCCATTCCCAGCTTCTCCAAAGACTCCCGAAGTAGCCCTGCTGTGTTTACAAAAGTAAGCCTTTACATCCAGGTGAAATGGGTGTTAGACAATCTTTTTTCTTCGTTTTCTTTCAAGTAAGAGCTGGTCTAAAAAGTGTATTTCACTGTTTATTCCCACACCTGTTCCAGATCTTGACTGTAGTGTCTAACCCAAAATTATTTAATTTCTGAGTTTAAGCATTTTAGTGGAAGACTGCACATTACTAAATATTATTTTGAGACTGCAATTATCTTAAAATTAAAAAAATTAATTTTAGAAGTTGTTTTGTCTTAAAACGTGAAAAGTGTAGGCCAGATTTGTCTTGGTGTTTTTACTACAGCTGAGTTTAGAAAGGTGTAACCACACATTTCAAAACTTGTAGACAGAATTCTCCCATTTGAATTGTAATTAATCAAGAACAAGGTACAGCTGCACATGGAAAATGCAGTCTGGCCAGCAGTAAAGCCTGTTTCTATGCAGCACAGGTACTTCCAATTGTTTGCAAGATACCTCTGTTTTCTAAGGATTTACTGACTTTGTGGCTTGATAGAGTGCTGGGTTACTGCTTGCTGTTTGTGCCTGGTCAAGAGGAATCCTGCCTTTTCTTTGTCTGCCTTCTTTCTTACCCATGCATAATTCATAGGCAGAAATAGTGGTTTTAATTAGACCAGCTGATACAGTGAGAGAAAAGAGCAGGGGTTTGTTGTTTGGGGGGTTTTTTGTTTGTTTGTTTTAGGGCTACACCAGCTCTCCTTAAGGATGCAGAAACTCGCTTATTTTAGGTCAGCTGATATAGTTGGATAATAAGGTGCATTTTCCGTGCAGATCTTGTTTTATGCCCTTAAATCTTCAAGCAACAACTCTTTGTTGCTTCCCTAGCAGGAGCTCACCCACTTCAAATGACTGTGAAAGGTTTTTTCTGTTAGCAATACATACATTCTCAAAGCATTATTCTCTTGGCTGCTTTGCTAAATTTAGTCCTTAGGAATATTGATAATATTGATAATATTGATGAATATGGATTACTCTTGACTGCCATTCTCCTTTTGGAAGTCCCTGTTCTTCAGAGACTTATGAGTGAGCACATGGTGTTACAGTTACGAATGTAAAAAGCTAAATTCAATGAGACAGTTCTTTCATTACATTTAACTACTCTGCAATTATTCTTTGGAGTTCTTTGGGCAAAGGTAGGTTCTTTGTTTCACACTACTCCTAGTTTGTCAGGAATATCCCTTGCTTCTAAAGGAATGGAGGAAAAAAGCTCATTCCAATCACCTATGCAAGCATGTTGGAGGTGTCATTTCTGTAGTACATATTCCATTTGCCAGCAGTTTTAAACAGGGCTTTTCTAAAAATGCAATCAGGGATTTTTGTGCCTGTATTAATTTAGAATTCCTGTGGTCACATAAAACTGGAGCTTTAAATAGCAGGTGCACTGCTGCCAGCCATGTTTGGAGGGATGCAGGCACCCCTTCCTGGCTGGAAAACACGTCCTGCTTGCTCCCAGGCTTTGCACACGCTGCCTGATGCTCTCCCACTGCCATTTTCCTTTCCCTGCCTCACGGAATTCTTCAAGGATTATCCAATCTTTGTCCCTCAGAGCACTTAGTGTAGCTGTTTCACTCTGCAATTTCACCACCAGCATGTCTGTTCCTAGTAAGCTTGGGTGGAAATACCAGCAATTAATCTGTGTTCTACACAGTGGTTGAAGCTGCATTATTTCCTGCACAGCTCTGTCATCTCAGGTATTATCACTTCACAGGTGTAGCAAATCACAGGAATTCACTGGAATTCAAAGAAGGTTCTAAGTCGTGGGGGTTTATTCCACAAAAGAGACTTACTAGGTATTGCACAAGTTGTTTTTAACCCATTGCACAATATTTATTTATTTGTTAAATTAATGACTTGTTCCAACAGAATGTTGGAACTTGGATAAGTTTTTTTATAAAACTCTTTTGTAGGATGGAATAATTTGCTAGGTAAGTTTACTTATATCAGCTTATTTTGCAAGTAAGGAATAGGCATGAGACAATTTTTCTGAGAAATACTTAGCAGCAGCAATTATCACAAGTAACTAACAAGCATAGTTCATTATTGGTATATGAAGGGAACAGTGTGGGGAATTTAAATTAGAATTTAATTTGACATAAAGTGCCATATTAAAAAACTTAGAAATTAATGTTGCATTTATTGGACATGAAGAGTATCAGAATGTTTCTCCTGATGTATCTGCTCCTTGCAGTCCTTGCACAGGAAGGACTCCAGCTTAGGAGTGAGGAGGTAATTCATTTTTCAGTTTGTTACAGTCCATGGCTCTTGGATTCCAGTTAGTGTGGACTGGACATCTGCAGGGCTGGGAATGGTCACCCAGCTGCTGCAGGTGATGTGTTCTGCTCACCAGATGTTTTGTCCTAATTCTAGTTCCAATCAGCCTGAACAAATTACCTGCTAGCAAAAAATGATAAATTGCACTAAGAATTCTGAAAATCTATCCCCCTTAAAAAAAAAAAAAAAAAAAAGTTTAATTCACAGAGGAGCAGAAAAGTCTTCCTAAAACCACTTGATAGATGATCAGGGTGTATAACTTTTACATAAGAAAAACTTCTGTGCAGGTTTACTCACGTGTACATGATAGCAGGAATATTGACTGCTTTGCCATGGAATGTGTCATGCAGACTGCAGAGCTAAATCCCAGTGGTCCCTGTGCGAGGGGCAGTGACCCAAGGGCACTGTGGTGCTGCCTGAGGGGCTCAGGGTGCTGCTGCTGCTGCTGCTGCAGTGATCCCAGCCCGGGCCCCAGCAGGTGAAGCTCCTGGTCCTGGGGCCAGGTGCTCCCCAGGCTGCTGGAGCTCTCCCCAGGGCAGTGCTTGGTGCAGCTGGTCACCTTCATGGCACACTGACTCTTGACATCTTGCTAGCAGCAGGTAATTCACATGGGAGTGTGTATTCCAAAAGCAGACCAGCCTAATGAAGGTGTATTCTCTGTACTAAAACAAGAACTGTATTTTATTTGCTCTGAAAATAAACTATTGACATCGGATTATACCTGTTAAAGCTTCTTCTTTTTTTTTTTTTTTTTTTTTTTTTTTTTAATTTTTTAAGGTTAAAAATGCACTTTGCTCCCCAATACAGAGTTGCTGTGTTAACAGAAATATGAAAAAATCAAAATGTAAATTTGGCAGTACTGTTACCTTGCATCATTTGGCCAACAAATATATTTGGTTTTTTCAGTTTCCTCAGTGGATTACTTTAGCAGCAACGATATGCTCTTACCTGGTCTTTCTTAAACAGCAATTATACCATCTTCTCTCATGAGAGTCATCTTCCTTTGGTCTATGCTTGTGAGACTATGTATGGAAATTTATCTGTCCAAGTGAAGAGGTGACTTTTTTTTGCCTCCTCCACAGCACTCATTCACTTAATCAGTAAATTTATTTTACAGAAGATTTCTAAAGTCCAACCTCCTAGAAGATAAATCCTGCATTTTCACATTCCTCAGCTTAGCTGCAGACATCACACACAGCACTGTAAAAGGTGTTTTATTTGAAGAGCACAGATCAGGAGAGCAGCCTCATAGTGGCCATGACCTGCCCCTCCTTATTTTTGTGCTTAACCTACTTCCTTCGTTCTGCCTGTTTTCCAAATTTTCCATCTTCCTAAGAGCACTTGCTTTTTAGCTGTCTCCTGTCTCTGAGCTTCATCTGTGGACCCAGTTCATTGTGGTTATGAGAACTGGTTTGTACATTTCTGAGTCTGGAAAGGTATTTTGTATTTTTTTCCCTTTGGTGTGTGTAAGATGAAAAATTTTAAAAGCTGCTATAGAAAGCACTAAGAGAAATCTGAAGATTCTTTAGGAAAAAGCTTCTTTCTGAATCCCAGTGCTCCAGTAAACATTTGTTCTCTTTTGCCTTTCATTTTAAATTGATTATATAGTTGGTGTTTTCTTTTGGTGGTTTGAGCCACGCTTTTTACGCAGTTGCAGATTATTTGAAGTTTGGCAGGTATCTTTTGTGGTGCTGGTTTTGTATAACAAATGGTCCAGGCAAAAAAAAGTCCCATAGATAACTTGTTAGTATTTTCAACTTGCGTTTCCAGAATGGGGATAATTAAAATCTCTGGTATTAATACTCCTCCTGTTGTACTCATCCCATATCAAAGAAGACTGAGTTAAAATTCTGCAGGCAAGATCATTGTTTCAGAAAAACTGAAAAGTTTCTTTTTTCTCAGTGTTGCTAAAGAGAGGGTTAAACTTCTTTTTTTGTTCTGTGTGCACTTACAGAGAGATGGACATTGTCTTGGAAGTTCTCTTGTCCATGTAATTTGACTTTTTGTGTATTCTGTAGAATTTAGGCTCTGAGTATTGTCTAGAATTTTTTATAAAATTTTTTGAAGTTTTTTTAAAACTCTACAATAGCTTTAGTTCAAAAAGTACTTCAGACTTATTTTTCCTCTGAGTGTAAGATTTTTGACTAACAAAGTTTCTGTTCATATAACTGGAAAATTTTCATTTTGAAATATTAGACAATATTGTGCTAACATGGAGGGGTGTGCAATAACAGCCAGGAGCTGTTGGTGTAGCACTGGAATTGAATATTTTTCTGCTGCTGAGGAGTAATTTTCCTGTTCTAATCAACATTTTTTCCTGTGGAAGTCCTGATTACTTGATGAGAACATAACACTGCAGTTACAGTCTCAGTAGGCTTTTAGGATTCTTTCCTGCCAAATTCTGCATCATTTCTTCCTCTTATTTTTGTAACATGCTGCTGGGTCCATGTCCCTGTAGATTCAAATACAAATTCAGTTATAACGTGCATCACAGAGGGGAACAATATTCATGTCTTGGCTGATGTTTTTACTCCTTTGAGGCCAGCAGTGAAAAAATCTAACTGGTAGTGACTCCCAGAAGCACAGAAGGGTTGGAAGAAGTATTTAGTCTATCCATAGCCTGATGTGGTGGGATGTGTTTTGATTCCTGGATCCTCTCTTCTGGTCTTGAAAGAACAGTCTGTAACATGTTGTTGTAGGAAACCTGTGTCACACCTACTTTTTTTACATTAAGAATTAGTGGCAGCAGTTTTTTCCCCTGCACTTTAGAAATCCCATCTCTCTTGTTTTGTTCACATCTCTGTGTGATGTTAGGAAATGAATCTGAGGACAGGATTTTCCACAAATTGTTGCCAGCACTTTTGTTTGGAAACCCCCTTAAACTGGTGATAGCCTCTTTGCCTTTCTTCTCATGCCTATATATGTTATCTTTACATGTTTTCCATACTTTTTCCCCCTGGTTTTGCTATATCTGAGTTACTTAAGTATTATTTGGATTGTTTTATCCCATTTCTTCCTGTTGACATCACTGCCTTTCTTTATTAGGTTTTATTGCACAAAATCCCTGGTAAGTTTTGAACATCATATTTTTCCCTGTCTCTCTGTTCAGTCACATGTGAAGGATTTTATTTTAGATCCATTCATGTGCTTGTATAATTTAAAATTATACATGGGGATGCACAGAATTTTAGCAGCTTCATAGACTTTTGTACAGCCACACTGCAAAGCAGTTGTTTAATAAGGGACCTCTTTTTAGAACTGAACAGAAATAAAAGATGTTTCCATTTCTCTACTTGCTTAGGAACTGCAGTGTTATTTTTAAATCGGAAAGGGGAAAAGATTTTCTTTCATTTCAGAATTATTAGGTGGCAATACAGGAAAGTCAGGAAAATTAGAGGAAATAAGAGCACTGATGGTGCAGAAATTTAGAGTAAGACAGAAAACATTCCGTGTTTTTGTGTCTTGCCTGACCTCATCTCTGCTGCTTAAAATTTCAAATGAAGGGTTTCTCTCTCTTAGGTGTCTGTAACATTATTCAAAGCATTGTCTCCTGCATTTCAATTACACTTTTTCACTGAGATTGTTTTGGTTTTTTTTAATTTTGCTGTGTTTTTTCTCATTAGCCCCAAGATCACAGCTAAATTAGACATGCCTGTATAATAGTGTGATATTACATGTGATAATTACATGCCAGATTTTTTTCTGCTTCAGTTCATGGTATTCTGTTCATTGGGTGGGTTTCTGTCCCCATAATTTTTCAGTCCTTTTGTATTTCAGTTGCTTGAAAATTGGCCCTTTCTGCTTGAGATGAGAATTCTGTCTGCTCAGAAAGCAAAGTGCTTTTTAACTCAGGGCTCTGCTTTCTGGCAGCAGTTTATTTCAGTGGACCTGCTGCTCCCTGGTTTGCTCAGCCTTGGTGGCATTGCAAAATGCAAAGAGCAAATTGAATTGCCTCTATCTTCATATCCCTTCTTGGATCTTTTACACTTGCTAATTGGATTATTGACTGACACAAATCTTTTCCTGAAGTCTATATAAGGTTTGATAATCTTTCTGTCAGCCCCCTCACCTCACCCCAGGCCTGCTGCTGTTCATGTACCACTGGGAGTTTTGTCAGTCATGCACTTTTTACCCTACAACCAAAGAAAATAGTTTTCCCAGCTTCTGTCTACCTAAACTCAGTATTCTTTGCTTGACATTGTAGTGGGCTCATAATTGAGATGTTTTGCAATGGTAAACTGACTGTCAGAAATAGCTTATGCATATTTTTTGGCTGGCAAGAAGAAAAACAGCTTTTCTGTAGAAGTGCTGTCCCTAAAGTGAGCACCTGGCTGGCCAGATCATCATGGCTGTCTGTAAAAGTAATTTACTTGACTGGCAGCTGATGGTTCTTCTCTCAAAGGGATGTTAAAAAGGTAGGAAGCTGCTCTGTCATCTTAACCATGAAAACACACTGAAAGCTATTCTTCCAGTTAAAGAATATCAGGTTAACTGAAAGAGCTTGGTAGTCCTTCTGTGTTGGGTGTTTTATTAAGAGATTCTGGGTTCCATTGGCAGTAAGGGTGTATCAAGTTACATAAAAGTAGAAGACTTCTTGTGAATTCTTTTACTGAGATCCACAAATACTTTTCTTAGTTTTTTGCAGCTTGCTGAGAGAATTCTCTGGTCATGTGGCCACACAGGGGTTTGAAACTTGAATTAATCTCTAAACTAGGTATTTGGGATGTTCTTTTCTCTTGCAACAGCCATAGTCACCAGCAGGTCTCAAATGAGCATCCAGCAGGATGTTAAAGGAAGTAATTACTGGAAATTATTACTAATGGTTACTCTTAGCTTTTCTGGAAGTCTTTGTTCTCTTCCCTGAGCTGGGAGCTAAGTATTCTGATTTTACCACTTAGAACCTTGGCTGAAATTTTGGTCAAAGCAGAGAGCTAGAGGCAAGCAGGTACTAAACTCTGCAGTGTCTGCCCTGATTTCCTTCCTTTCTCCTCTGTGAACTAAATTGCCAGGCTGAATTTTAGGATGCACCAAAGCTTCTTTATTAGCTTCAAGTTAATTTCAAAATAAGTCTAAATTGATACTGTGGTTTTGACATTCCTTCTTTGCATCAAACTTTACTTAATGGTGTCAGACAGGTGTAACAGGCAAAGGCTTGGCAAAGGTGTGCTGGTGGAAAGGCTGGGGATTTGGACTCCCTGTTGGCAGGAAATAACCACATCAAGTCACCATTTTCAGAAATCTGTGACCAGAAGTAGTTTCTTAGTATGTATTTAGAAAACCCCACTGAAGCTACTCTAGGTTCAGTTCATCTTTAAATCCCATCAGTTCCTGGAAGCTTGGCTTCAGGCACCAGCTTTTAACTCATGCCTCACTTAGTTCTTGATTCATAAAATACAAGTGTATGTTCTGACTGGTCAGTAGTTACTTTGACATAAACTGTCACTGTGAGGCTTCAAATTATTTGATGTTCTAATCAAATTCATTATTTCTGGTTTGGCTTTTTTTAAGTTGATGGTACAGGCTATAGGCAGACTCCAAAACACTTTTTTGGTTCATGTTTGGAGAACTTAACTGAAAATTTTTGGTCTATTTTTACAAAACAATATGCTGCCCAGCACTTTGATTCTGTACCCAGATACAAAGCCACAAAGCTATTGAAACTGCAGACTGATGATTGACAAAATAATTGAATTTCTCATCTGTAAGTTCATGCTTTTTCCAGCCTGGAAAGACCACGTGTTGTTCCACTCTTGGGCAGAGCTGTGCTCATCCCTGTTGTGATTTCCCCTGTTCTGTGCCATGCTGGGGTGGATGAGCTCAGTCCTGTCTGGTGGCTCCAGACAGCCAGCACTCCTCAGAGGTAGTGCAGCTTCGTCAGATCCAGTGACTTTAAGGTACTTTAAGGAAGGTGCCAGAAAACAAGCAGTAGAAAACTGTGGGACACTCTTACTGAGGGAGTGGGGGTTTGGCTCCTGTCAGATGTTGATGTTATGAAGCATGAGAGATTTTCTTATAATTGCTGTTCATTTTTTAATGTTTCTTGTACAATATTTTTTCTTATCATTAAATGTAAATGCCCTTGTAAATAAATATTTTCTGTCAATGAAAAGCAAGTGTGTTGCTGCTTTCAAAGTAGGCTGGCTAATTTTATAACAAAAAAGAACATCTAGTCCCAGCTACTTTACAGGTAATGTAACCAGCAAAGAAAAATTGTTCCACCTTTTGCAATTAAAAAACTCCCTTTTAATTCTCTGATAAGTACATGCAAAGAAATCATAAATAATATGCAATGAGAATTTTAATAGGTAACTGTGCCTGAGTGCAAAGTAGAATCCAGTCTGTCTTTCATAAATAATTTAACTGTGAGGAAAACCTGTCTTGGTCCTTGAAGTCAGCTGCATTACTGCTAAGCACTCACATTTCTATTTGGAATAAGAAGGTGTTGGAAGTTTTATTGTGGTATATCTTCTCTTTTGACACTCTCTGCCCTTTTTTCCCTGTCATTTCTCCTGAGCTAGCTCTCAGCTTTCTAATGGCTTTTTTTTGAAGATCAGTAGTGACTTTTTAAGTAGAAATAATGACTGCTGTGTTGCAGTAGAGCATTGTGCTGCATCTAAAGCATCATCACTTAGGTGATCTCTGTGACAGAGCTGCTCTTAATGATATAAATAGGGGATTAAGTGCTTAAAATTGGTGGCAAGTTAAAATATCTGAGTGCTGATTAAGCAAAATTAGTGACATTTTAGTAATATTTTTACATGCTAAAATAACTTAGTGTTGATAATTATCTGTGGTCAATCTAGATATGACTTAACTGTGACTTAGGAAAAGAAATTGTAAAACATGCATATTTCATTGATTTTATTTTTTTTGTTCTCACAAAGAGAATGTTAAACAGCTCTTGACATGTTACAGATGCTGGTCTCAGTTGGACTTGTTTTGTCCTGATTGAAAGTTTTACAGCATAAATAACCTGGTTAGGTGTAGGAAGTGATAAAGCACAAAAATAACTTCAGGAATTAGAAAAAAGAAAACATGTCTAAAAGCAAAGGTATCTTTAGAGTGTTTGTAAACTCTAGCATGAACATACTCAATGATTTAAAAATGTGGACCTGACCCCACAGATCTAAACTAGCAAGCATCTTCACCTGTGCAATTTTTGGTTCTGTTCAAAACAACTCATTTCAGCTTTGGGAGTTGCTCAGCTTCAGTGAATTGAAGAATTTAAACAATCCCTCTAAGTTTAACACGTGGGTACCTAAAAACTTAACCCTTCATGACCAGTTCCCTCTGAACTCAGCTGCTTTTCTTCCCCTTGCTATAAGCAAGCCCTTACAGAAGATGCTGTCACTGAATTTCCACAGGTGTAAAGAATTCACTTTACTGGTAATTACACATCATGTAACAACTTTTATTCATTATTCTGTACAGTGCATTTACCATTACCAAGCTGTGCAAACGCACAATTAGCATTAAATTTAAATTTTTTTGCCAGTTCATTAGGGTTTTGTAGAATTCAAACCGTTCACTGACTCTGGTATAAGTTTGGGATGAGCACATACAAATTCTAAACTCATTTATGGAAAAAATTATTACCTGTTCTAGGTAGTCTTGGGGAAAGTAATTTGTTTACCCACACCTGTTTCATTAGTGTTTAGTGATTATTATTGTTTCTTAGCCTCCTGATTACACAGATGATAAACTGTCCTGTTGCAAGAGCTTTTGTCTGGGAAGAAATTATGATTATAGAAGTGTAAAAAAGAAAATTATTCATAATTTATTAAGCAAATATGAATTATGTCCCTTTCTGTTGCTGAATTAGTGGAATACTAAGGATCTAGAAGATATCCTCTGTAGGTAGATCACAATTAGCAGTCTCTCTGCTGTCACTCTAGATAACAAGTTTAATAAACTAGAAGAGAGCTGGACTGAGGAAACAAAGGACAGTAAAACTTGTGTTTGTGGTACAGAACTCTGAAAGTGGAGTGGGAGGCATTATTCTTAATCCAGTGAAGACTGAAATGAAAGGAGCTTTTCCCTTAATTTACTATGCACCAACCCCCACACGATGCTAAAAAGCAGAAGCTGGCTGTGTGTCTGTAGGGGGAGGCTTTCTATGGTGTTCATTCTTGGAGTGGAGCAGAGCAAGTGCAAGAGCTCCCAGGACACCTCTTGGGTGAGGACAGCTCACATCACTTGGTAGGGCAAAGAACACCAAATGACTGGAATTCAGTGTAAACCTGCCCTCACTGCTGACCTGATCAGTGGGACCAAAACAGTAGTCAGGTTCTTCAAGGTGTGAGGCATTCAGTTCCTCAGGGAGCTGTGCGTGGAAGCCAGGAGTTTCTGGGGAGTGGGTAACTGCCACGTGACATTTTAAAAGCCTTTCATAAAAATGGAACAGGCAGAATAATCCAATTTGCCTAATAGGCTGGAAGCAAATAGTAAATTCTAATGGAATTATGTAGAAAACTTAGAATTCCTTTCTGCTAACCTTGTTTCCATTATCTTTGACTTGCAGGTCTTTTTTCTGTCCCTTCTTCCTTGCCCTCTCTTTTTTGGGGGTGGAGAACTTTAGCTTGATTCTTGTAAGACCTGATGCTTCTTTGCAGATCCCTTGGAAATAATCCTTTGCAACGGCCCTGCTCTTTGAGAGGTGTGGTGTTGTTTTGGGGACACAGAGAACAGGAAGGTGAATGTCTGTGTGGGGTGACAAAAAAGCTTTAATCTGGGGAATCCACAGCTCTGTTTACTCCCCGTTTAGAACAGCATTAAAAAAAATCCAAACAAATAGAATTCTAGATGAGAAACAGCATCATTGCAGTTAAATGATTGTTAATTCTTTAAATACCCATATTAAATTCTATAAATCAAATAGATTAAAGTAAATTCTAGAAATGAAATTACTTAAATATAAATTCTATAAGTTAAATTCTGTAAATACCTATTTTCTTTGGAACATGGGTGTTAAAATGGGAAGATGCCTTAAGACTGGCATCTTAGTATGTGTGTCTACATTGACATAATTGCTGAGAAGGATCTAGAAATTTTCCAATATCATCTATAAAATTCTCTTTGAATTTATGTGCATTCAGAATAGGGCACATCCCATGGGGAAAGACTATAAAACAGAAAAGTTAAGCTACAGCAATAAACCTAATATATCTATAACTGCTATACACAGTTGCATTATAAAATATATGGATATTTTATAGACTGTAATGTAGAGACAGTGATTCAAACCAACTTTTTTAGACTGTAAGCTATGTTCAGAAAGTCATAAATGCAGAAATTAGTGTGAGGAGGGAAAAAAAATCATGTCCTTAATTTGTGTACTTTTCAAACTTCTGACATACTTGATTTGATCAAATACCATTACACATAATCTAATTATAGCTTGTTATGTCTTTCACTAGCCAGGATTTCTGTTCAGTGTCTTTTAAAGAACAGCCCCTCAAAAGAAATTGGCTAGAAGTATTAACAATCAGTATTTTAATTTAGAAGATTGTGACTGAGGGCACTGAAAGCATTTATTACGCATGTGAAAGGTAATAGTAGGGAGCTGCTTTTGTATCTGAGCTTTTTAAAGGTGCTACATGTGCCTGTCTTCGTTTTCTGCAAATTTCTTAAATGGTTGGAAAAAGTTGTAGTAAGCAAAACCAACAAGTGTTAGTTTATAGGTTTATGCTCAGGCATTCACTCATGATTTTAAATTACTTGAGTTTCTCAAAAATCTTTGCCTTCAGTCTTTTATTTTGGTTAGTTTATGGGCCTTCTGTTGCCACAACTCCTACACAATTCACACATTTCAATTCATTTATCCATAAAGCATCCCTATATGACAGGGAGTATAATAAGGTCTGTGCAAAGGAGCAGGAGTTGTTCAGAGAGGAATTCTCACCCTGGAGCTCTGAGCAGAGAGGCAGATATGTGTGTGTGACTGTTGAAATTACTGAGCAAAAGCTGTTGTCAGGAAACAGGGAATGCAAACTGCAGAGATTTGCATGAATTAAGGTTTTCTGAGCTTGGCATCTGGGGACAAGGGGCTTTTGTACCAGAGGAGAGGCTGATTCCCAACACTAAGAACTGAAAACAACAGTGACATAAAATCTGTGAGGTGGCTTTTTCTCTGGAATGTTATTTTAAATGTATTTTCTGCATCATGTGTCTCATTACAGATAATAGTGTGCACATCTCTCAGCAGAAAGAAGGAAAAGCAATATACAATGTCAATTGCTTCAATTTTAAAAGAAAATAAGAAAGGTCTGATTAGATTATGCTGTTCAGTTATTTTGGTTATATAAATGTTCTGAGTTAGTTGGTCCCTTGTGAATAGTTTATTTAAAGCATAGTTGTAGGGAAAAATTTATTTTCTCTGGAGAAAGCTTCATGGCATTAGGAAGGTAAATTCATTGCATTAGGAGCCTAAAGCTAAGTGTGTGATGATCCATTTCTGCAGAGCTGTGCCTGAGGTGGCTCTGTTGAGGGCAGGATACATCACTGGTTAGATTACAAAGGATTACACCCAGCTTTCCCCTCTGCTGCCATAATCCAGAATACACTGGTTGAAAGAATGCTCTCTGCAGGAAATGCCAGTTACCTGTTTAATCATACAGAGATTATAACAATTGTGGTTTTAAATATTGTGAGTTTGTTCTGACCCCCATGGGCAGTATTAATGTTCTGACAGCCAAAAGCCTTTTGATAAGTACCCAGTGGTTTATGTGCTCTGGTTACAAGTTCTGAGTGTCCTGGCATCTTCTCTCCCTCTCAGCTCTGTGCTCTGGGCCCGTCTCAGGAGCCTGTCAGCCGCTGCTGTCTGTCCCTGCCTCTCCCTTTTGAAGACTTTGAAAGGGTGGGTGCTTCAGTTGCTCTGTTTAATATTGCCCATTCTAAACCTTATTTTTCTCAGGTTACATATTTGTGTTCAGGCTGGCTTAACTCAAGAAGAGCCTAAACCAGGGCCTTGCAAAGGATGAGCTGTCACCCAGGGATGGCCTTTCACCAGCATCCCTTCTTTTCTGGATGCAATCTTTCCCATCAAGCAGAGTTACCCTGTGTCCCCTGTGCTTTCCCATTGCTAGTTGTCCTTGTTTCAGGAGCAGCAGTGCCAATGTCACTCCAGTCCATGAGGGTAGGGCATTTTATGGTTTTGTTAGGCTTTGTTTAGTTCATATCTATGATGGTACTCAAGCATTCTAGTCTGAACTATGGTTCAGCCAAGTATTAACTTTAATGGAGTGTTTTTCTATAAGGACCTTGGATTAAAATCTCCTTTTTCCCTGGGGACTGCATGATACCAACTACCTACAGAATATCCTTAGCTGGAAATCTGCAAGCATGGATTCCCCTCCCCTGTGGAGGAGAGGCACTTTCTCCCTTACTCCTGGCTGAATTGTTGTTTCCACATAAACACTGGAAGCAAGATCTGTTCAGCATTCAGCTTCATGTTTTAGTCATAGCAAATGCATACAGACAGTGCCTGTCACTTCTCTCTTCATTAGAAAAGCCAGAGAGAAAGGAAACACTACATCTCAGAGTGCCTCTGTATTGGTAGCCCAGACTACCAGAGCACATTGATGGTCCTGGCAACTTGAGGATCTTTCTCTTCCCTGAAACCCCACGTATTCCAAAGACAATTCTGCCTCCTGTGGCTGGGGAGGAGTTGGGTTCCTTCATCTGTATTGTCAGTCAGTTCTTACAGTTGTTCCCATATACTTGCCAAGGCTGGATTCATTTCTTCTTTGGTCAAGAATCTCTTCCCTGTCTGTCCTTTCCTCCAGAGAGGAGAAAAGTTGCACTCACGTGAGAGTGTGCTCTGTGTGTTACCAATTTGCTTCTATTTTAAGATACAAGTATATTCCTTATTCTGATGCCAAAAGATTTTTGCTTTTTATATATTTTTCATATATTCCAAGCTCTGTAGACTCTTACATAGTTTCTTAGCTAGCATTCAGTACTTTGTTAGACAGACACATTCCTGGAATCCCATTCTAATCTTGCTGCTTCTTCAGTGAACCAAGGCCATTCTTCTACTTCCCCAGGGATGTAGACATAAACAAGTGGGGCTAGGAGAAAGGGGGAGGCTTCAGTAGGAGGCTGAACCAAGGGGGGAATTACTTCATTAACTGCACTTTTAATAGGGGATTCTTGTCAATTAAGCTAATTTGCTAAACTTACACAAGTGTCATAGCCCTATATCACATGTGCATTCTGCTGTGCATTTTGCCATAAGTGCACCTGGAGGATCCTTCAATAAACAGTAACCACCTTTGTCCTTTTAACCTTTGGCGTGTGATTCCAGGGCTCAGAAGGGCATCAGTTCTAATTTGATTTTTTTCCTGTGGCCTCAGGAAAATTTCAGCTGGTACTTATTTTTAATGTCTTGTCAAAGTGAGATCTCTGTTAAGACAGCTGGTGCTGCTTTAACTTGTGTGTTCCACTGTGTACAAAGCAGTCTGTGTGGGAGCTGTCTGACTTGATGGGAATCCTTAGTCTTTCCTGGAGTATGCTCCCCTTCTTCCATGCCATTTATCACTTCAGTGCTTTCATGTTGCAGGCAGACCCTCCTTTCTCAAATTGCTTTTTCTTCAGTTACTGCATGCTGCCTCATTTTCTGGGATGGGCTGTTACTGTTGGCCCGCACCAGTGGGCTGGTGTGGAGAGGGATTGGAGAAAGAAATTACTGCTTGTTATTTTTTTTCCAAATTCCTCTAGTTAACCTCAGAAACCTATTTTGTCATGCAGCAGCAACAGGCTTTTTTTTTAATGGATTTTAGTTCATCTGAACAGCACTGATTCTCTCTCAAGTTCAGTCAATTTAAAAGGAAATTATATCACAAGGGTTTTTCCTTGCTAACTCTTAAGCATTGAAAAAACCTGAATCCCTGTAAACTGGTAAGAGATCACATCTCTTAAGGTTTCTTTTCATCATATTGCAATTCAGTTTTCAGATCCATTATTTAATTTCTTTGCTTATTTTCTGACAGGACAGGAAAGGGATAGTACTGATAAGATAGGAACAAATAGGCATTTGCTTTATATTTCCTCAGTTTTTCACTGAAAGTGAAGTGTTACAGAATCATTTTACCTCACCACCTCCATATAAATGCTTCATCAGTGCTGCATTTAAAATACTGTGCAATTGTATAAGGCCAAAGCCTAAAGAAAAGTACCAATTTAAACAGAAACTTCTTAGGTAATTTTCCCAATAAGCTTGATTTGAGGGCATAATCTGAGGAGGAAATGTTCCCATTAACTAGTGGGAAGGAAGGCAAGCTAAATAACTTGGAAGAGATTTTATTTAGTTTATGTTTTGTAACCTGTGCTCTGTGATGTTTTTCATTCAGTTTTAATAACGTGTGCAGCCTGTAATTTTTCAGTGTCTGTGAAATCTCAGAATGGACCATTTTTATCTTGACAGGCCATGGAGCAGATGTGAAATGTGTTGACTGGCATCCAACAAAGGGATTAGTTGTTTCAGGAAGTAAAGATAGCCAACAGCCCATCAAGTTTTGGGATCCAAAGACTGGCCAGAGCCTTGCCACACTGTAAGTTCTTACCCACAGACTTCTGATTTGCTCAAATATAAGCTAACTTTATGAAATAATTTTTTCTTAATTCCCTTCTTAGCTTTTTTCCTCACAACACTTCAGCCATACACAATTGCCTCACACATGAAGCTAGTGCTTTAGCTGTGCCAGAAAGTCCAGAGGTTAGATAAGGACAAGTCTCTACCTGAAAAATTGAGACTTTAACATTCATTATTTAAATTTACTTTGTTCTTCACAGACAATCTAGTTGCACAGTTCTCATTCAGACTGAGATAGGGAAAAACAAACGAGATATTTCATCTGGCTGATGAAAACTTTCTTATGCTGCAGTAGAACCAGGCACAGCAACTGGATGCTGTCTCAGTGAGTGCTACCAGATGCTTTGCAGTGCTAAAGACCAGGATCAAAGCATAGAGCCTTTGCACAGAAAGCCCCAGTGTTCTGCTTTAGTAGCCTGAGCTGCCTTGTTGTTGACCTGAATATTTGTGACTGGCAGATCACACACTTTTATCTGTGTCTGAGAAATCAGCTTCAGCACAAACAATCTGTTTCTGTTTCTCTCTGCTTGCAGACATGCTCACAAAAACACAGTGATGGAGGTGAAACTGAATCTCAATGGCAACTGGCTGCTGACAGCCTCTCGTGACCACCTCTGCAAGCTCTTCGACATCCGGAACCTGAAAGAAGAACTTCAGGTCTTCAGGGGGCATAAGAAAGAGGCCACAGGTCAGAATTTTTCTTATTATGTAGATTGTTATTATTAAGCTTAGATTAAAAATTTAAATTATTTCCATTCATTAGAAACCCTAGTATTGTACTTTCTGATTGTGGTTTACTGTGTGTTTCAGCTGTGGCCTGGCATCCTGTTCATGAAGGGCTGTTTGCCAGCGGAGGGTCTGATGGGTCCTTGTTGTTCTGGCATGTTGGGTATGTGGCATTTTCGTCAGCACCTTGGAAAAATGTTGGTCAGCTGTGCAAGCTGTTAGACAAAACACAAAATACCTCTTTTGCCCTTTGGGTCCATATTTACCTTCATATTTATGATAATAGTTTTTCTCTGTGCCTGAGGAATTTGTTAATAAGCTTCATTTATGAAGTTTTCCTGTAGAAATGTGCTTTAAAGGATACAATTGCTTGCACAAAGCCAGCCATGTGTTGAGATGGTGATGAATGGTTGAAACTCTAAGTTTTTAAAGCTTGCTCTGAGCTGCTGTAATTGTTTTGG
>WEZZ01033493.1:107335-119237 GCA_013400585.1 Chloropsis cyanopogon
TTTTAAAGCTTGCTCTGAGCTGCTGTAATTGTTTTGGGTTTAAATGTACAATTAAAAATCCCTACATTACTGAACTGCCTATGAAAGGCACAGGGAACAATCAGTTCACCCAATAGAAAAATGACAGGCTTAAATTGGACAAAATATGAGATAGAGGATGAACAACAACTGAATAGCAGAAGTTTTCTGTTGTAGCTGAAGGAGATATTCAGCTGTGTATGATTAAATTTTTATTTCTTTTTTATGCATCAGGGTTGAGAAGGAGGTTGGTGGAATGGAAATGGCCCATGAAGGAATGATCTGGAGTCTGGCATGGCATCCCCTCGGACACATTCTGTGTTCAGGCTCAAATGATCACACCAGGTAATTCCAAGTATTTAAAGAGAAGGTCTGAGGGAACCTATTTACTTTTAGAAACTACAGCAGTGTTTGGCATCAGTGAATAAATAATTGGGATGGTTCTGGTACACAACCAGTGGCCAAAGCAGAGACACAACTTAGGTTAATAGGAAGCACTAGGTGGCACTGACATTTTATATTACAAGGTAGAGTCTGACCTCTTTTAACAAATATTACAATTTTGGTTGGTGGCAGCTTTCATATCCACTGAACAAATGTTTAAAAAATAATTCTCGTTGTTTCTTGCTGAAGAAATACTGCTATCTCCACAGCAGTTTTTCTTGCAGATCATCTGCTGGTCATGTTTTTTCATATTGCAGACATGTTCAGAGGCTGTAGTTTGTGTTTTTAGGTTGGACATGCTATAAACATAGTGCATTTTTTAAATGCAGTAAATTTTTGTGGGGGCATGTGTATATTCAGTGTATGTGAAGAATATACTTCAGCAAGAAGGTTTTGGAATGGACTAGAAATATTTTTTTTCAGCATCTGATGTTGATGCCTTGTACTTACACCCATTACACTTTGAAGTATCTTCTAAATTGCAACCATGTAATTCATTACAGTACTTGTTGGGTTCTTTATTTTTGGCTTGAAGCTCATACCCTGTGTTCAGATCTAGAGCTAAACTTGATTTAGTAAGAGTTGAATCTTTATATAATCAAGATACTATGCTAAAAATCAAAGAACTAATTAGATTAAAAGTTGTTATTGCTCTTGACTCTTTAATGAGATCATATAACTTCCTTTTGACAGCAAGTTTTGGACTAGAAATCGGCCTGGAGATAAAATGCGAGATCGTTACAATTTGAACCTGCTGCCTGGGATGTCAGAGGATGGTGTGGAGTATGGTAAGGCATTTTTCCTCGCTGTGGAAGGAAGAGGATTGGGGTTAGGAACGGGCCTAGGTCATTAGGTGACACTTCTGGGTGAGGTGAGGAAGCAGAATTATAGCACTGGGGACCACTTGGGCAAAAATACCTTTTTCTAAGGATGATTTTACTCCCTGTGTTATCAGTGATCATCATTCCAACAATGGGTTTTCTTCTGTTTCCACAGCTCCAGGAGGTAAGACCTGCTCTGTCAGTCACAGGAAGGAGGTTTGGCTCTCCCTCTGGCAATACCTCTAGTTTACTTTTCTTCCTGAAAACTTCATCTGTCTTCAAGGCTTCCCACAGTCCTGAACTGCAACAGGAAGAGCAATAGGAATTCAACTAAAACCTTTAAACTTTACTCCACTCTAAGGGTTTATCCCTATAATTTTAGGCTGCTCAATTTTAGGCTTGCCCACCTCAGTGGTGTGCCTCAGCTACCTGTAGTTGCATCTGTTTCTTCAGATTTATGATTATTTGATTTTTTTTTTTGAGGGGGGAATATTAAAATGCAGCACTTTAATACAAGTTCAATTTTAAAATATATAGATTAGTTATAACAAAAATGGGACTGGTTATGTGTAATTATTTCTTTTTCTGAGCTTCTACCCTAAATGTAACCTTCCTGAAAGGACATAGTTTTTGACCTTTTGGGGTGTATTTATGAACCTGAACTTGCAGTTCTTCTAATATCCTGTAATTCATGTATGAAACTAAATTGTGACCCACCAGCTGTAAAGTATCTATTTACTATTGGAATATGATACTAGTGGTAAAAGCATGTGAGAATCCAAAGGGATAAAGTAGTAATGTAAAGAAATATTTTCCAAGTATAAATATTTATTGTTTTTTTTCTCTAGATGATCTGGAGCCCAACAGCCTGGCAGTTATTCCTGGGATGGGAATACCTGAACAGTTGAAAATAGCTATGGAGCAGGAGCAGATGGGTAAGTAAGAGCTATGGAGAAGCACTCTCCTGGGCAATCCAGATACTGTGTGACTTCTTTTTCATTCTTTTCACATTCTTTGGGAGCACAGATACTCTTTTCTAAAGTTCTGTGTTGTGCATATTTGCCATATAAAGAAGGATGAGCCAAAAACCTTTGTGAAAAAAATAAAGGATCGTTCTGTAAGCCTGCATTGCTCTGACTGTTTGTCTCCCTGGTGCCAAAGGGAAAGATGAGTCCAATGACATTGAAATGACAATCCCAGGACTGGATTGGGGAATGGAGGAAGTAATGCAAAAGGACCAAAAGAAAGTGCCACAGAAAAAAGTTCCCTATGCAAAACCAATACCAGCACAGTTTCAGCAGGTAAGTACCTGATACAGAGTGAACAGAACAACCTGTTCTTCTCGCAGCTTCAAAAAGTGTGTGTCTTTTGAAATGTTTTGGATTTTACAGCTCTCCTGTATCAACACCCTGTGCAATTTACCACAGTAGCTAGTTTAATTACTATTTAAACATAAAATATTTGATTAAATACCTTCCATCTTGTATCTGTACCTGGGAAGAACTTATAAGATAGAGAAGTTTTATTCAGCATTGTTTTTAATTACAAAATGTTTCAGCATATCCTTTTATCCTTTTTGACTGCAGCAATGTGTTGCACATATGTTGTTCTACAGAATTAATCTTGTGTTTCCTAATCTTTGTAGGCATGGATGCAAAATAAAGTTCCTTTGCCTCCCCCACCTGAGCCCTTGAATGATAGAAAGGAGGATATTAAGCTGGAGGAGAAAAAGAAATCACAGGCAGAGATTGAGCAGGAAATGGCAGCACTTCAGTACACAAACCCACAACTCCTGGAGGTACGTGTGGAAACAGGTTTGGGATTAACAAGTTTGCTTTAGTCCTTTCTGTGACAGATTTGGGCTTCAGCACTACAGTGAGCAGTTTCCTGCAGCAGTTTCACTGTTTGGCTGTTTTCACCTTTTTACAAAAAGGCATCTAATTGAGCAGGATATTGCACTTAATGTGTGGTGATGTGAAACCCTCAGTGAGGCCCCCACATCTCAGTTTACCAGTGGGTCTCTTAGTGATTTCTGTTAGTTACAGGGAAAGCATTCCTAAATTCCTGTGGGATGACTGCTTCTGATTTTTAGTTGTAACATACTTGTGTGCTTAGTTGATTTTCTGTCTTTCTTTTGGACAGCAACTGAAGATTGAGAGACTTGCACAGAAGCAAGCTGAGCAAGTGCAGCCACCACCCCCAGGAGGATCTCTCCATGGACCTCAGCCTTTCCCAGGGCAAGGCCCAATGTCACAGATGCCTCAAGGGTTCCAGCAGCCCCTTCCACCTCAGCAGATGCCAATGAATATGCCTCAGATGGGACCTCCTGGTCCACAAGGACAGTTCAGACCTCCGGGACCCCAAGGACAAATAGGGCCTCAAGGTCCATTACACCAAGGAGCTGGAGGTCCGCAAGGGTTCATGGGACCACAAGGACCTCCAGGCCCCCAAGGTCCTCCACAAGGAATGCCACGGCCTCAGGATTTACATGGACATCAAGGAATGCAGAGACATCCGGGCCCTCACGGGCCAATGGGGCCCCCAGGGCCACAGGGTAATGCCGGCCCACAGGGACACTTGGGACCGCAGGGCCTGCCCGGCTCTCAGACTCATTTAGGACCACAGGGCCCACCCGGCCCTCAAGGTCACCTGGGTCCTCAGGGTCCTCCTGGAGGTCAAGGAATGCAGGGGCCACCCGGTCCACGAGGAATGCAAGGACCTCTTCCGCACGGCATGCAAGGAGCTCCGGGATCTCAAGGGATGCAGGGCCCTATATCTCAAGGGCCTTTGATGGGACTTAATCCAAGAGGGATGCAGGGTCCACCAGGACCCAGAGATAACCAGGGACCTAATCCACAAGGGATGATGATGGGTCATCCACAAGAAATGAGAGGTCCTCATATGCAAAGTGGTTTACTAGGACACGGTCCCCAGGAGATGCGGGGCCTTCAGGGACCCCCGCCTCAAGGTTCAATGCTGGGGCCGCCACAAGAGATGCGTGGGCCACCCGGTCCCCAGGGCCAGCAGGGACCTCCACAAGGCTCGTTGGTGGGGCCTCAAGGAAACATGCAAGGACCTCAGGGACAGCCAAACCCTTCGAGGGGGCCACACCCTTCCCAGGGCCCTCTGCCCTTCCAGCAGCAGAAAACGCCTCTGTTGGGTGACGGGCCTCGTCCCCCGTTCAATCAGGTACGTGGAGCTCTTTGGAACAGGGGACTTCTCAGAACGTGGCAGTGATAACTGTCTGTGCCATGGAAAGGCACAGCAGGAGCTGAGAGAATGGAGGCTGGGTATTCCTGCTGGACTGAGGCTCAGGAAAATTGAAGTGATAATAAAAAGGGTTCTGTAGCTTGGAAACAGCAGAAGGTGTCCCTGCCCGTGGTAGGGAGATTGGAACTAGGTGATCTTTAAGGTCCTTTCCAACCCATAGTATTCATGATTCTATGGCAGGTAACTGTGGAAGAGGGATTACTGGGAGTAGTAGTACAGACCAATCTGCTATGAAAATATATAACTTTGAGAGAAACTCCTTCTTTTTTCCTTTTTTTTTTTATTTAAAGACACTGAACTGTCTTAAGCAGGGTATTTCACTGGGGGAAGAAGCACTAATAAAGTTTAAAGAAACTGAACATGAGAAAAGTAACATGTATTAATTAAAGCAAGGTATTGCCAACTCTCAGTTGTCCAGAGTAGTTAATCCTAACTATGGGATGGATTTGCCATAGATGCTGACACACCTGGAATCAGCTTAGGTCTGGTTGCACTTAACATTTGACTCTAAGTGCAGAGGGATACAGAGGGACACAGCACTTTCCATTTTCTGCTCTACTCCACATCACATACATCTCTCTGTGGTTATTGCCTCTCTTAAGTTCCTAGCTGGATAGCACCAGTTCTGTACTTTGTCTCAAGTGTCTTCAGTTCTAGGTGAATTTTGAAAGGGAAGTTTGGAAAAAAAATCTTCTTAATTGAAAAAAAAACCAAAAAAAAGTGTGGTATTTTTTAACCAGAACTGTCTCTTTTAGACCTGCACTCAATAGTTCCAGTCAAGGCTTTAGACACGTGGAGTACTGTGTAGTCCAGTACCAATCACAATGAAGAAGTGAATATTCAAATGAGCTTTAGCTCAGGGATTCCTTTTCAGATTGAAGCAGAGTAGCCCACAAGTTGTGGGTTTATTTGAATATTTTTTCTTTACAAATCAATAATTCCCTCCAATAATTAAGAGGAGGCTGTTACTGTGCCACTGTTGCTGAGATTTCAAAAGCACACAAATTACACAAGCGAGTGTTGGTTCCCCAACTCTATAACTTAAACCAGCAGAGTTGTTTCTTATTGCTCTCCCAGGGAGACTCATTTTTCTTGGAGAATAATCACCCTGTTTGTGGAGGGCTGTCCTTGTCTGCCCTGGCCACTGCCACTGTTTGGAATTCAGTAGGGTGCTTTTGACAGGTGGCTGGTTATTTTCTTTGAATACTGCTATCTTAAAGGCTTTTACAGATACTAAAACAATGACATAGTGAGATATTTTAAACCATTCTTTTTTCCTTGGTAATGGCTTTTGAAAATTAATATATTTTAAAATTCATGTCAGGTTTTGCTCCATTTTGCTTCTTTGTAATATGAATACAGCAGTAGTTCCTGTTTAAAAAGGCCCCATTTGTGACTGTTTTTAAAACAGTAGACTTGAGTTTGTTTTTTGTTCTGGATTTGGCTTTTTTCTTCTGTAAACTTCTACAAGTCACTTGTCTTCCTTTTCAGTAGCAGAAATGTGAATATCTGCTTTATCAAGGGCTTGTGACATTAACACAGAACAATCACATATAATTGCAAGGGTTAATCTCCCTGTAAGATATCACTGTTACCTGCTCTGGCTGTACACTGGAAGCAGAGGTTTGCTGGGATGCACAAGGCCATTTTCAGCTTTTAGTAAAGTACCTCTTTCTAAACTCTGCATCTTTTCCAGTTCAAGTCCAGTTTGAGGCCTGGAATGAATTTTGAAACAAAAATCCAATGAAAATGCAGAGTTAGGGCTCTGTGTTTCCAGCTTGGCAAAGCATGGTTTGTTTGTAATCAAGGTTTCTGCTAAGGAGAGTCATTCACTGAGTGCTAAAAGCTGCTGCTTTGGTTAAACACTTCCATCAATGGAAGAAGTTCCATAAAATTTATTTTAAGTAAGCATCTGCTAAATATATGGGAAATCCTGGAACTCCAGCAAGGTTTTGGTCAGGAACAGCAGAATCACTGTGACAGCTGGCTCTTACCTAGTCAGAGGATGGATTTGTTCTGGACTCCAGTCAACATTCATCACTAGGAAAGTATTCTTGGGGATTCTAGTTTGGTTTTTTTAATGGGCATTAAGCCAGATCTTTTATTTTGCTTATTTTTCCAACATTCTTACAAAATTACTCGGTGAAAATATGAAGTTTGTAGTACCTATTTGTGTGCTTTCTTGTGTTTATCTCCTACATTGCAGTTGAATATAAATTTTTAATTTAAAACGATATTTCAAGATATGATGGGGTAAACGCACAAATAAACTTTCTGCTTCTCTGCAAGCAGAAACAAAAAGGTGGTGTTTCTCAAAAATAAATTTAGAGCATTTAAATCATTTAACTTTGATTCATGGAGAAGTTAAGCAGTGTAATTATGACCCAGTGGTGTGCTGGAGTACGGGCCTTCAAGTATTTCCAGACTGCAGTCTGGAAGGATTTTAACAAAGGCCAGATCTAAACCTTGCATACTAGACATGTCTAGGAAAAAATTACATTTTTAGGGGTTTCTAGTAAGGGTTTGGGGGGGGATTGGCTTTTTGGTCATGTCAGCATAGGAAGGTTTTGTATTGCAGTCCTGCAGGTTTCAGCTCTGCCTGGTTGATATTTTTATTGATTGATTTTGTAACTACAGTGTAAATTCTGTACATGTCCCTTTGCAGTTCCAGTCAAGCACAAACCCCAAATGAGGACTTTTTGTCAGGCCTGTGCTGTTGAAAGGCAGAATCAGAGCATCATCTCAACAGTTTTCCAACCAGTGTCACCACAGCAGGTCCTGTAAATTTGGTACCTGTTGAAACCTTTCATGAGTCTGTGACAGCAGCTGAATTTAAGAAGCATTATTTTATCCCTTAAAATTCACAAAAATATGAGGAAAAATACCACAAGACACTGGTATACTTTATTTATTTCTTTGGGATCACATAAACCACACAAAACTGTCCACTCTACTGCCTCTGCTTTTTTTAATCCTAGAATGAACTTTGCCATCATGTTAAAAATGAAACTCACATATTTCCATGACTTACAGCGGTTTAGAGGTTCCTTTATGGCCCTGTTGTTGTCCCCTCATCCCAACATTCTTGATACTTATTTTTGTGTCTATAGTTTCTCCTTTTTGCTCATTTCCAAATGAAGTCTTTGGTCTGTGAAGCTCTTTAACTGTCTATAAAACAGTACCTGATATTTTTCAAACAAATTTACACATTTTCCTCATCTAGAGGAATAAAATATTTGTATCAAATACTCAATAAATTCAATACATTCTTACAATATATTCATTCTCAGGAAGAATATGAGCTTTATCATCTTTGGTTGTAACAGATAAAATGTGAATACCCGAAAAGCTGTTCCCTTTGAAATGGTGGGTTTCTCAGTGACTGAAGCATTACTGATGTGAATGTCTGAAAACTGAGGCTGAAACCATTGGAAAATGAGCTGTTTCTGTTGTACAACCTGTGCAGATGCAGACCTCATGAAAGAAAATGATTTTGCACTCTTCCAAGAATTTTTAGTTACTCACACATGGCAATTCACCTGGCTTTTCTTCTGACACGCCCACAGGATGGACAGAACCCGGGCCCCCCTCCCCTGATCCCAGGCCTGGGGCAGCAAGGAGGACAAGGTCGTCTGGGCCCTCACAACCAAGGACCTGGTCTTAATAAAGGTAATTAAATGTATTGTCTCTTCTCCTGGGAGTCAGTCTCCTCAAAGAGGGGCTGTCCCAGTGCAGTGCACCCAGGGAGAAATGGCTGGAGCACAAAGCAGGGCCTTGGCTGACAGAAAAGCTTCCATGGATGTGGGCTGGGACATACAGGAAAAATTTTCCCCGAAATATTGTTTCATGTGAAATGCATCCCATATGCTTCCTAGAACTGTATGAACCAGAGCATCCTGAAGTGGTTTAGAAATGGTTACAGAAACCTGCTGTGATTTTTTTTGTCCTTCAAGGTGATGCCCGCGGGCCACCCAACCATCACCTGGGCCCGCTGTCGGACAGGCGGCACGAGCAGAACAGCGGCGGCCCCGAGCACGGGCCGGAGAGGGGCCTGTTCCGAGGGGGCCAGGACTGGAGTGACGGCAGGGACAGCAGGGGCATGCCCGACAGGCGGGGACCTCACCCCGACTTCCACGATGACTTCGATCGGCCGGACGACTTCCGCGACGATTTCCACCCGGATAAGAGATTCGGCCACCGGCTACGAGAGTTCGAGGGGAGAGGAGGCCCGCCCTTGCAAGATGAGAAGTGGAGACGAGGTGGACCTGGGCCTCCCTTTCCTCCTGATCACAGGGAATTTGAAGGAGGCGGTTCCAACCGTGGGCCTCCTGGTGCCTGGGAAGGACGGAGACCTTCGGATGATAGATACCCACGGGATCCTGAGGATGCGCGCTTCCGAGGAAGGCGAGATGAGAGGTAAGAACAAATCCGTTTCTCTTTCTTGGGTTAAAGGGTAAATGGAGGGAACTCTTTTCTTCCTGGTTTCCTTTTCATTAAGGAGTCTATCTGTTTCAGATTTATAAACTGGAAACCAATAAGGAAATGAAAACTCTAATATACCTGAGTATAGAGTCCATAAAAATCATTCAGTAATAGAAGAAAACTTGAAAAATGGTCATTGTACACAGCAGCTTCCGTGTCTTTAAACAGTAAGTAAAGAGAAGGGGGAAAGTTTGTAGAGAAGATCCAGTGACACAGGATGAAGACCTGAGACCGTTTTGACGCAAATTGAGAGGAGACTGAAAGGTTAAAGTGACAAACTTTTGAACACTAGAAGTGGATTTTGAGATTCTGTCTCCAGTCACAAACTACAGCATGACTGTAGAGACTGTAGGATGAGATGCAATGCCCTTGTAAGGAGCAGGAACAGTGATCTGACTGCCAGATAGAAGGGACAGACTTACAGCATCTGTTGGACTGTCGAGACTATTTTTTCATGCATTTGCTTGTAGAAATTTTATTTCTCTATCTGACTTATTTCTTAATGCCAAGCGAAGAACTCAAAAATAATCTGATTTACAGCAATGGCCTTGTCATTGCTCACAATCTTCGAATGAATCACAAAGGGATAAATTTGCTTTTAGTTACCAATGTAAATATGGAGGAATTAATGCTGTCTCTGAGATTAATTATCAGCAAAATTGCTCCAGATTTATGTTAGTTTAATTAAGTGAAATTTGGCCTCCAAGGTCTAAGCCTCTCACTGACCACCAACTCTCTATGTATAAGAACATGTGCTTGTTACAAATACGCTGTGGTCTCCACATAATGTGAATTTTGTGTGTTTTAGTTGCCTTTTTAATCATTTTCTTACATTCCTTTTACTTTGCATCTATACAGCTCTTCTTTTAGCTATTTTCTACCTAGCTCTGTAAGCTGTAACTTCCTTTTGTGTGAAGAGTATGAAAAGAAATGAACAGTAACTTAAAGAAGGTAACAATTAAAGCCATTTTTAAAAAGTTAAGCCAGAGAAAATCCAGTTGGATGGTCCAGTGGTCCAATGGTCTGCACCACAGAACTCTAAAAGACACAGCAGACAAGACTTTTAGAAGCTTAGTAGAGATTTTTCAAATCTTATATTGAAAATGCTTAGGGACTGCAAAATATTTTATTATGGTCCTGATTTTTAAAAAGTTTCAGGAAGAGAAACAAGAACCTTGTGACCTGTAAATCTGACTTTTGAACTAAGAGTATTCTATTTATCAGAGTACAAGTGTTTGCCCAGAGAGTTTGAAATGAAATGGCACAGGGCTCTAAAAGGCTCACTGTGCTTGTAAATTTGATGATTTTCTTGGAATGAAGGTGAACTAGGTGCCATTTACTGCAGATGCTGTGGTGGACTTAATCCCAACCACTCGTTTAGCTGACTTGGTTTGAAATTGAGATTGTAACTGGTTTGATCAAGCATGAGAGGCAAATGTGTGTATGTGTGTTTCTCTCTAATTTCCCATCCTTTTCATCCCTGTCCTGTTCTTACTCTGTATCAACATGATGCTTCTACTGCAGAGACCTGCCTCTTCCTGCCTGCTAATCTGCACAGTGTGTAGTTGTGTACAGTAAGGTCCTAGGCCTCGGGGAAGAAGATGTGAGAGCAGTCAAACAGGAACTGAACCCGATGCGAGGCAGGGTTTTGTGTGTGGCTGATCTGAGAAGGCAAATAAGGATATCCATAACACAATATTAGGAGCTGTGGCTGTGTCAGGCATAGGTATCGTAGATTTCAGAACTCAACTGTGTCCATAAGTTGCCTGAAATAGGAAAGGCCCTGTTCCTGCAGCCCTGGGGCCTCGTGTTGAAAATCTTGGTAATTTCCAAGCTAAGTCAAATCACACCATATCAGTATTAAAGCAGGAGGCCCTCTAAGAAACCTCTAGAGGACTGTGCTGTTTCAAGGCTAAACAATATTGCTCTGTGATTATTTGAACCATTTGTACCTGAAACTGTTGAGTTTGTTTTCCCAAACCATCCAGGTTAATGTAAATGGTTCATGGTCCATACAAAGCACTCCTCCATCCACTGTTGTACCTGTACAGGCACAGCAGCCTCCTCTCTGTATTGTGTTTGTTTTCTGGGAGGTGGAGACAGACCTATTGTTTTTTATTAAAAACAATGTAAAAGTTTAAAAATATTGTATTGTGTTATGACTACTGTTAAAATATTTAAATTTGTAATTAAAAGGTTAATGTTGTTAAAATTCTAAATAAAAGTATCTAAAGTTTTGCTTGTAATAGGATGCACTGTGTCGTTAATGAGCTGGGGAAGGGGATGCTGCACACAGCCAACACCACGGGAATACTGCGGTGCTTCCAGTTCAGCCAGTGTGGAACTGGGAACACTGGGGAGGTGGGGGGCATCTGTGACTGGGCAAGGAGTGCTCCACACCGTGTGCTGTCACTGAGGGTGGGCAGAGTAGCGTGGGGTGGCACGGTGGGGACACCGGTGTGCCTGCACCCCCTGAACTCAGCCGGGCTGTGACTGAGACAGGCGTCCTCACAGGGCAGGGCCGAGCTTTGCAAACCCTCCAGGAGTTTGAGGTGCTTGTGTCAGGAACAGAACTGCTAGTTACTCACACAGCCAGCTGCAGGCTTACCTGGCACGGCACTGAGAGCTCAGGAAGAGCCACTCTCCTCTCTGAAGAGCTGTCCAGGTCCCCAGCGTGGCGCTGGAGGGGCTGTGCTCAGTTCAGATGCAGTGCAGAACCCAGTCGTAGCAAATTCCTGAGGGTGCCATTGCTACTTACTAGACAGCAGTTATCAACTTCAGGGTCATTATTACATTTTGCAACACAAGATTCATTACTGCAGTTGCACAAACTGCTCTTCAGGTTGCAGAATGCCACTATGCCCTGT
>WEZZ01033494.1:18428-29064 GCA_013400585.1 Chloropsis cyanopogon
TTTTGGTTTTTTTTTTTTTGTTTTTTTTTTTTTTTTTTTGTTGGGGGGGTTTTTTTTTTTTTTTTTTGGTTTTTTGGTTTTTTTTTTTTTTTTTTTTGAGTAACCATTTAAATTTTCAAATGAATGTGAGCTGTAACATTATGTATGTTATAAATCAGATGCTATGATGTGTACTATGGTACAAAGTGTTTTTTCCATTATGCACTACAAGGTAGCAGCAGTATCTGCCAAACAAGCATTAAAAATCTCTAAAAACAAACATATTAATCTTATTGTTTTCACAATAAGTTGTTGCAGAGGAGCTGACTATTACAGGAATAGTTTTCGTGTTCTGGGTAACATGTCCCCAAGGAGTCATCTGCTCAACAGGGAATAATGAGCTTCTCCTGAAGTAGCAAAGCACAAAGAGAAAGGAACAGCAGGGAAAGCAGGCATTTTCCACTGAATTTAAACTGCAGTGCCACCAAAATCAAGACCTCTAAGTACACTGCAGGAACACATTGCTTATTATTTATGTCCCCAAGGTTCATAAGAATCTCTTAAACAAAATTAGTATCCCTTTTCTGAAGTCCAGTACGATCTCCACAGGAGTTTGAAGTGTGTTAATTTTAGATCTGCATGTCTTGCTGTTTTATAAACTTGTCCTCCATATGTTGTAATATTTATATTCACAGTACATTGCTAGTGTCATTTTCCCATTTTCTTTTGAGTTTTATGGTATATTGGGGTTTGCATTTAATAACTAGGTATGTGCTGAGGGGGATTGATGTGGTTTATGTTTTATGAGTTTCAGTGGTTTATTAAGGATGAATTCATGTGGGGGTGGATGAGGTCTTCCATCTATATATATTTTTTTAATTCTTTTTGCTTTAGGGTTCTTTACAGAGTGCAGTTGTAAAACCTGGAAAGAATTCATCACAGCTTCACTGATGGTGATTTTGCCTCACAGTTCCCATCTGAATTTTCTATCTCTGCTAGGATGTGCAGATCTTAAAATACAGTGCATTTATTTTCTGAACATAGGTTCTTTTTTATCCTGTGTTTTCCCAGTTACCTTTTTTTTCTTGGTTTTTTTTTTTTAGCTTTTGGTTTTGCTTATTTTAGCAATATTTCTCTTTCCTTTGTACTGAAGGTCTACAGAGAATACTGTTGACACTCTAGGAGATCTACAAGCAATCTCACTCAGCACTTCCTGTAGAATTAGGGTCATTTTGAAGTCCATAATAACTGTAGTGACACTAAACAAAAACTTGTAGTATTTTCAGGGACTATGTTACTTTTATTGATGGCATTGAAGCAGTGAGACCCTTCTTTCTATTATAAAAGAAAACAAGAACACTGTGCAAATGACATGATTCATTGGCATTTAAAATCTTAATGCATTTTAAGTTACACATAATTGACTTTCTAAGGCAAAAATTTAAGGCATTACTACTTCTGAGGCCTCAGAGAAAACTGCAAGTAGGATTAAGTAAATCTTTATGCAAATCCAAGCCCCTTTACGTAGCGGTTTTTGGGGTTCTGTCCCCAGCTAGCTCAAAGGGGATACCACTACAGGGAGCCCGCCGCTTCCCAGCCTGGATAGAAAGGGAGGGAAGGGGGGTGCCGTGGGTTCTTTGCCCCCTCAGGCTGCAGCTGTGACCAGGAAGAAAGAGTGGTCTCTCTGATGGTTAAGCAAGGAGGTTTATTGTCTCCACGCCCGTCCCAGCAGAGAGCAGGGCTGTGGGGGTCGCACTGTGGTTTTTACCTTTCAGGGTGTGGCCTCATTTGACCAATGAACAAAACATAAATTTGATACAGTAACAGAATGGCAGTAGTAACAGCTAATGAGAATATAACACAGGAGGGATTTTTACATACAAACCAATAATTGTAGAGAACTAATGGAACTTACTGGAAAGAATGGGGCAGAGTAAAGTGAGTGACAAGGTTAAAAAGTTGTCTCTGGACAGTCCTCTTAGGGGTGTGGGGAAGGGGATTGACAGGAAACCTGGGAGAGTTCATAAACACAACAGGGGGAACAGGACAGACCATCTAACATATTAACTAAACAATCAAAAACCTAATAAAAATGAATCCCAACACCTTTAGGCTCCTGGGACAAATTTTCAAAGGAACTTCCATGCTAGCAATAGAAAGGTGCAAGCAGGACATTTGTGCCAGCTTTCCCTAGCTAGCAGGAATACCAACTAAATTAAAGAAGAATCAGCAAGGTGTCACTATGCACCTGCAAGTTGAATATGGAGCCAGGTATCCTGGAGGAATTAGTTTCCTGAATATCAATACTCACATAATCTCACCATAGTACTTCACTGTGCTAAACCAGCAGTGCTGTGCTACACTGACACATTCATTTTACTGTACAGACTTTATATGACATGTCAAGAGATGAAGGATTGATATTGCCAACAGCAGATGCATTCTTTTACTGTTCACCGGCCCTGAAGTGGAAATTTCTTGCTCCAGCCCTTTTTGTAGTCTGTTACCTTAATACAGCTAGACAGGCTGGGCTGTAGCTTTACCCTTCAAAGACTAATTTCAGCAGATGGATCCTCATGCGGCCAGTGAACCTAGATGAAAATTGTTACTAATAAAGCAAACCCTGTAAAATTCACCCTTTTCCTGTTTCAATACATTGCTGTAAGTTCACTTGCCACAACATACACTTAGTGAAATATTGCCACAAGCCAACATTTTACAGCTTATTTTACTATTGAAAGCTCATTGAAAAAAGCTGTTAGACAGAGTCCAAGCCATTAAAAAATGCTACTGAATTATTCTCTTATAAACTGGAGCATGCTCACAGTACATGTTATTGCAGAGAATACAGTAACTCATAAGAGAACCTATCAAGATCACTTTCCTTTTACATTAGCTCTACTTTCTTAAAAAAATATTTTTCATGATTAGGGAATTGGAGTTTCAAGAAATAAAAGACAAAAACTGTATTCAAACATGTATGATAATTAACATACTTGAAGCTTCATAAACAGGAGTTCTCTTCAAGCTATAGGATATATTTAATGGATATATTAATTAATTAATATAATAAATAATTAATCATATTTCATTTTCCTCTACAGTATAAAATAAAAATGTAGCCCAAAATATTTGGCTCAACAAAACTCAATTTATTAAAAATCACTTTGGGTGAGAATGTCACTTATATTAAAGAAGAAGTTACTGCTTTAGTTCGAAATTATTGCTTTAGTATATCTAATGTGAAGTGGTTCACAGTTATAAATCAGTTTGTCTTCATAGTAATGAATGTTATCAGTTTCTACAGTCCATTTGCTATCTGCTTAAATTTTCATGATTATCACATCATTTTACCTTCAAATGGACAATGTGATTTCTTAAATGGAGAAAACAATATCCCCTTTGAGCACTATCTGCCATTATGAGCTTTTCATAGGCTTCTTCTCTAACTCTTAGTTACTGAATAAAAGGAAAAAAAAAAAAANTAGTTAAAAAAAAAAAAAAAAAAAAAAAAAAAAAAAAAAAAAAAAAAAAAAAAAGAAGGTAAAGAAAGCACATAAAGGAAAATCTTGAAAAACAGCAATAATAGTGACTACCACATGGCTGAAAAGTTTTTATTTCTGTAAGAAATTATGAGCTGATCTGGGATAGAAAACAAATTCACAATAATGTATTTTACGTGTTCCCTCCAGTGCATTTGCTTTCATATTTACAATAATGATTGTATGGCTTACCATCAACAGTTTATATTTGGCAACAACAATCATATAACAACAACTAGATTATTTCAGTTTTGTCTTATGATTAAACATAAAATATCTGTGGCAACTTTTTGTTAATGGGTATGTCACATGATACCTCTGTTATTACATGGAAAAATGCAAAGTATCATCCTTCACTGTACTTCTGCAGAAAGCTTTCATTCATAACTGTGCAATATTGCTGAAATAAAGAGAAAGTCTGGGCATGTATTTCAACACAAATTTCTTTGCATTTGGTAATGCTGTTCACACATAATAAGTAATGAGACTTGGTGGATTTTCTTCATGATTACTCTGGCTGTAGATGCTATTGCTGTGAGTTTGTTTAAATTCCTTCCTGTTACACTTCCTTCAAATTCTTCCCCCATTACACTCCTAGTGAACATCAACATACTACCCTTTGAACTCTTGATTTCCTTAGTCACTCTCTCTCTCTCTCAGAACCAGTCCAGAAAGGCTTTTTTTCAATTTAAATTATTTGCAAGCTAATTTCCAGGGAACTTCATGTGCCTTCTCAGCATTTTCCAGAGGTATGCACTCTTTTGCAGAAAATGGGAGGTTCCTCGAGCTCTAACCATTATTTACGTTGTTTGCAAGAACATCTATCATCCCTATATATCTATCAGATATCCATCCTATATCTCTATATATCTATCAGATGTCAGAAGTATGGGGCATACATAAAAAGATGAGGGTGTCTAAATCAGCTGGTATAGCCTATACACAAACACTAATGAAATATTGGATTGATGATATGTCCATGCTGCCAATTAGTGGGATGAAAAGTTTTGACAGATAGATTAAATGTGCTTTGATTTTAAAACAGTTTCTGTTATGGCAAATATAAAAAGAACTTTTCCAAACACTAAAGATTTCAATAATCTATTATCTCCCCACAGAAAATAAAGGTTTTCTGTGCATATTTACATCGTGTTGCCCAAAATATTAATTAAGTGCATTTACTTATGGTACTTTCATGGCCTTGACAGCAACTTGAAGTATTATAGAAGGAATGTGCAATTCAATTGCTAACTCTTAAGTACCAGTGGCTTTTTAAGCTGTAATGTGGGAAGAAAAATTTGTCCTGCTAGCTTGATGGTTGATACTAAACACATTTCTGAAATTTTTTCTCTTTTGCTGTTTACATATCAGTTTTCCTAAGTTATGAAAATTCATAAATTATGAAAATTCCTCATAAATTGTTCATTATGTTTGGTTTTTGCATCTCTTAGCTGAGTTTCCAAACCAGTTCAACTAATGCATATATACAAATTAAAAATAACATTCAACTTCAGAAACCAAATGTAAGACAATTAAATCTTACTCAAATAAGAAGCTTTTGATGAGGAAACTTAACCCTAAATAGTGCTGGTTTTTTTAAACATTTTTAATCTTCTCATTCTCCCTGGATGTATCCATTAAAAGCCTTGAGAATTACCTGATCAAGGAAATTTAATAATGTTCAAATTCAGATATCAGTTGTCCTAGTTTAAAGTTCTGCTTCTCTTACAGGAAAGTTGCAAATTTCTTTGTACTACTTTTACATTAAAGGTATACCAGGCCTTAAATAAAAATTTGCAATGGTGAATGCAGCAAATCTTTCCACTTCCTTGGGTAAGTAGCCAAATCAGTCAAATTAGGCAAATCTGAGATTAGGAACTGAAAGAAAAAAAATACTCACTCTTCTCTTTTTTTTGCCTTGACTCTTGGAAACATATTTTGGTGGGTAAACCACAGTCTCTCAGAAAATCATGGCGATTAAGGGATAAGTTGCTAAGAAATTTAGTGAAACCTCTTTCTCATAGAAAAATATTAAAGCAAGATTTAAACCTTGAATTATTTATGTTTACTCAATATCTCTAACTCCTGGATCTCATATTCCTTGCTACTCGATCTCCTTATACTTATGTATCCCAAAAAAATGATGACTTTTTCATACCATTAGAAAGGATTTTTCATAACTAATAATTTAGGGCTGTTAAACCATGCCCTACCACAATTACAGACAGTAAAATTTTTTAGAGCTCAAAAGTTGAGCTTTTTCATTACATTGGTTTAGCAAGATTGCCGCAGAGCGTCCCCCAGAGTCGGGGTGCCGGCCAGCTGTGGGGTGGGGGACGCTGTATCAGCAGCACTGCCTGTTACTCCCTAGACCGGCGGGGGGGGGGGGAACAGGGTTGGGGTCGTGCGGGGGACTCCTGGNGGTTTGGGTTCGTGCAGAGCACTCCTGGGTCCGGGCAGCAGGCCAGCCAGGAAAGCAGAGGCGTGTCTCAGTCTCACTCCCAGGATAGATCTTTATTCCATCATAGGGCAGGGACCAGAGCAGCAATTCTCTTTGGGATCGGGCTTTAGTACCCCAGGGGTGGGGCGAGGCACGAGCCAATGGCGTGGTGTCAGGGGTAGTGTGACACATGGATTATACAATGGGGGTCCTAGGGAGGCGGGACCCTCCCCCAGGGGGATGAATGGTGAGAGGGGTCTCAAAGCCCCTTCTAGAAAGAGGCGTGGACTGGGCGGGGGTAGCCGTAAGAACCTGGGTGTCCACCTATCCCTGGGTGGATGGGCGAGGAAATGGGCAGGGTCTCTGGGCAGGGGCAGGATCTGGGAAGGGGGCACCCAGGGGGAGATAGGGAGGGGGGGAACTGGGGCAAACCAAATACACATTAATACACTAATAAAAACATAGATAATACAACACCACACAAGATGCCAGCTTTAAAAAAATGCTTGGTCTTAAAGCAGACAAGTTATTTTAACTTTCAGAGCTGTGATTCAGTTTTCATTCATATGATTGGGGAACTTAAGAGGTTTGTAGGACAATATTTTAACTCTTCCAGTGTAATTTTATGCTACTATTATTTCTTTGAAGTACTTAGAAATCTTAAGAGAAAGGGAGGAATGAGTCCATCATTCCTACAGGTCTGCTGACCTGTCAAGCAAATATTCCCCTGCATGCATGCACGTATACATATATAAATCAAAAAGCATAGTGAACTAGTATAATTTTGAGTTTGCAGATCTGCATACAAATTTCAATGTAGGATTCATTACAGCAGACTAAAAAACCTACTTATATCAAAGCATAGTTTGTACTGGTTGCTTCATTTCCAAAGTGAGTGGGCAGTTTATTCCATATGAACCTCAAGTCTCAGCTCTAACTGCTGTTAAACATTCTGAACTGCCAGTTTAAATTTTACAAACAAGGAAAATACATACTTGGCTAATCTATAAAGATTTCTTATTTCATTGCAATGGCAAAAAAGGTTATTCTAGAATATGTGGTTATCATAAAATAGTCACAACCCTGAACATAATGGATTCTGATTATTCCAATTCAGGACAACCAGTCCCTTATTCTAAATCTTTTATTGCCTAGATAATGAAAACCATACTAAGCTGGATATGATTGACTAAGAAACTAACCTCTAGTTTAAACAGTTACATGGCTTTCCTTTTCTTTTGTTTTGTCTTTGCCTCCTGTTTCTAATTTTTATTGATAGATTTCTGTCTGTACAATGAAGACATTGTTCATAGGAAAAAAAAATCTGTTTGAAACCATTGCCTGCCTTAGTAGTACAGGTTTTCTGTTTTCTTTCGTGAGATAAACTGTGAAAGTCACATTATCATGTACTCAAATTTTGGGAAATTTGAGAGTCCTAAGTGCTACCTTGGGTTTTACCTTTTTATTTTTTTTTTTTTTTTCGATTTTGTGCTGCTTTGGTGTGTGGGTCTGGGTTTCATATAAGGGGATAGTAAGCTCTCTTCACAGAGTAGGTAGACACAACAATTCCTTCCCTAGCCAGGGATCCGAGGACAGCCGATCTGGATCTCAGGTCCAAGAGTATAAACAACGTGGATGGAAGAGAGAAAAAACAAGGATGGGACTTCATGGGCTGGGGCGGTAATTGTACAATTAGCTCCAATATGCTAATGGACCAAAACTTATAAAAATGTGAGATCTTGTGACCGAGCCCTCTTTTGCTCCATCTTGGAGCCATCCAAGCAGAGCCAAAGCTGTACCTGCCAGGTACTGCCAGGGTGTGGCCTTTGAAGGCTCTTCAGTAAATATCCTTTTATTCCCCTTAACTCTGTCTGGCCTCTGTTTCAGCTGCTTAAGGCATCAGTTTTGGTGACCAAGATAGGACTGCAAGGCATCTGGAAAAACCTTTGACCTGCCTTCCGGGAGAGGCTCAGCTGAGGTCCAGAGGTATCAGAGCCAAGAAGCCTTGGAACGGAGGCATGTGAGTGACCGAATAAAGGGATATTCTGTTTAGCATCTGCATTAGTGCTAAGACATATTTGTAAATTGCAATCTTGTTTGGGGAACTCTAGGGTTCTGGGTAGAGCTGTTTTAGCTGTTACTCACAGGTAAGAAGGGATGCCCTCTTAAAAGCAGAGGTTTAAATTGTAGTAGCATTGACCTGAAGCCAAAGGTTGGTGCAGATGACTAGCTTCAGTGCTGTGGCTCTGAAGGTTTTGAGTTCTAATCTCAATTTGGATTTGTTGGTTTGTGCCTCTTTGCTTTTTATTTTTGGGCATCAGAATGGGCTGTGTATCCTCTTGTGAATATGGTAACATTAGTATTCCAAGAGATAGCCCTCTGGGGTTAATATTGAAGAACTGGGCAAATTTAACTGGAGAAGAGTCTGTGCTTTTAAATTCTGAACTTACTAAACTCTCAGAGAAAATGTGGCCAATGTATGAACTAGATTATAGAGAAATAGGGACTAAATTCGGCAATTTAGACAGAAAATTAACATCAAGCTTAATATCCTGCATATGCGAGGTGGTAGCATGCGAGCAAAGTCTAGATGAGAAGAAAGAACATATATTGGTCTTAAAAGGTAAAAAGAAAGAGCAGACCTTCAGCAGCGAATATAAAAACCCAGAGGAAGCAGACACAGACCCGACTGCACCCACCATGGGGCGGGGGGGGGGTGCCCGCCCGCATTTGCAGCGAGCACAGGCTCGGGCCAGAGTGCAGCCCTCCCCCGCCACCAACTCTGTCACCGCAGCGAAGGGGGGCCGGCGGAGGCGCGGCTCAGGCAGGGCCTCGGTCAGTGAAGGAGGAGAAAGGCAGGCCTTGGTAGCAACAGAGACCACGCCCGCCACCGCCTCCTCCACTGCCCCCAGGGTGGGTTGGGGGGGGGCAAGGCCTTTTACAAAGAGCGCGGAGAGGGAACCTCCCATAAGGGGTGTCGTGCCGCCTCTGTTCTCAAGCCTGTGAGTTACCGTAGTGACCCCGAAGGCCAGGGAGCTGCCTCAGGAGATGACATCATCAAAGATTGCAGACACACAACCCGGGAGCTGCATCGGAGTAGGTCCTTTTTCACCCTGTGATAAGTTAACTATCACTCTACTCAAACTCTTGTGGCTTGTAAATCTTCACACATTGGTGGTAATTTTTCCCACGGGCTGAAGTCAAAGGCAAAGGTGTTTTTCACTCTATGTCAAGCATCTCTGACCCCCCTGCCAGGGTCAGGGGACGTCCTGGGTTCCCACATAAGAGAAACTGCCATCAAATATACTGATCTAGATCTTGAATCAGCTGATGGTAAAGCACATCTGGTTTTGTTGTTTATGGGTCAGGCTTCAAATGATACAAGAAGAAAGCTGCAAAAGATAGAAGGAATCCAACATCTGGATAAACTGCTAAAGGTTGCTTGGAAGGTGTTTCAAGATAGGGGCCCAATTGAAAGAGTTAAATTCCAACCTAGTAAGAAGGCAACTCAGGAAAAGTCATCCAATAAAGCTTCCCCTATTGAGAAGGACCAGTGTGCATACTGTAAGGAATGAGGACATTGGAAAAAGGACTGTCCAGTGTTGAAAGAAAAATCATCAGTCCCTGTCGTAGTTTGACCTGGGAGGAATTTAGGGAAGTGATATAAAGCTTCCANGAGGCGCGGCTCAGGCAGGGCCTCGGTCAGTGAAGGAGGAGAAAGGCAGGCCTTGGTAGCAACAGAGACCACGCCCGCCACCGCCTCCTCCACTGCCCCCAGGGTGGGTTGGGGGGGGGCAAGGCCTTTTACAAAGAGCGCGGAGAGGGAACCTCCCATAAGGGGTGTCGTGCCGCCTCTGTTCTCAAGCCTGTGAGTTACCGTAGTGACCCCGAAGGCCAGGGAGCTGCCTCAGGAGATGACATCATCAAAGATTGCAGACACACAACCCGGGAGCTGCATCGGAGTAGGTCCTTTTTCACCCTGTGATAAGTTAACTATCACTCTACTCAAACTCTTGTGGCTTGTAAATCTTCACACATTGGTGGTAATTTTTCCCACGGGCTGAAGTCAAAGGCAAAGGTGTTTTTCACTCTATGTCAAGCATCTCTGAGCCCCCTGCCAGGGTCAGGGGACGTCCTGGGTTCCCACATAAGAGAAACTGCCATCAAATATACTGATCTAGATCTTGAATCAGCTGATGGTAAAGCACATCTGGTTTTGTTGTTTATGGGTCAGGCTTCAAATGATACAAGAAGAAAGCTGCAAAAGATAGAAGGAATCCAACATCTGGATAAACTGCTAAAGGTTGCTTGGAAGGTGTTTCAAGATAGGGGCCCAATTGAAAGAGTTAAATTCCAACCTAGTAAGAAGGCAACTCAGGAAAAGTCATCCAATAAAGCTTCCCCTATTGAGAAGGACCAGTGTGCATACTGTAAGGAATGAGGACATTGGAAAAAGGACTGTCCAGTGTTGAAAGAAAAATCATCAGTCCCTGTCGTAGTTTGACCTGGGAGGAATTTAGGGAAGTGATATAAAGCTTCCAACCACTAGAAAGCTGGACGTGCCTCTGTGAAAAACAAATGTTGAAGACGAAAAACCTGTGAAATTTCTCTCTCTTCTTCCGGTCAGGACCAGGTAACGAAACCCGGCTAAGCTTCTGTCTCAGCCGGGCTGGGG
>WEZZ01033495.1:0-12189 GCA_013400585.1 Chloropsis cyanopogon
CTTAAATACTGATGGGCTTGGGACATGACCAGCTTTTTAGGAAGCCTGTTTCCTAAAGCCTTTTTCCTGCCAGGGCATGACCACCCTCTCTGTAAAGAAATGCTTCCTAACATTCAGCCTAAACCTTCTGTGGTGCAGCTTTGAGTCATTCCCTTGTGTCCTCTCCCTGGATCCCAGGGAGAAGAGCACAGCACCTCCCTCTCACTTCCCCTCCTCAGGAAGCGGCAGAGAGCACTGAGGTCACCCTTCAGCCTGCTAACTAGACAAGCCAAAAGTCCTCAACTGCTCCTCCTCATATAAATCAAAACAGATTTCCTTGCAGCATACTCAAATTTTCTTTAACATGGATAACCTGTAATCACATAATACATATGTGAGATAAATAATAAAGATGTTGAAAACATGAGAAATATTGTATTTATTATGTGTTGCAATCTGTGGAACAGCTCTGTATTTCTTCTAATGATAGTTATTTTTATGTTGGAATGAATACCATTAATTTCACCATTCCACTACACAAATTAACTCACTTAAAAATATATATTTTCCGTAAATTATGAAATGCTTAACCTTAAAAGGAAACCTGTAACTTACAATGATCAATTATTTGAGACTGCCATTTCAGGTTTTAAATGGTCCGCAAAAAGCTTTGAAATCTTGTTTAATTCCATTTGTTCTATTAGCTCTGTCTTCCCCTACAAGTATGGTCACTCTAGAGTTGCTATTAAATATTTAATCATAATAATGTTTTTAATATCTGACAAGAATACAGAATTTTAGGAGAAAATATCTGTTATGCAGTGACCTTTGTGTATAAGCACTGAAGGCTAAATGTTAAGAAGGTACTTGGTCTTTGCCTGGTTATGATTGATTATCATGTTGTCACATCATGTCTGAATTAAACAAGTTCATGTTCTACTTCACAGAGCAAAATTTTCCATCTTTGAGATGTGTATATCATATCCATGTGCTTTAGAATTTGTTTATGTATACAGATACTATAAGTTATATATGAAGTCAATTAAACTAAATTATTAAAATTAATTTGTCTAAATTCATGCATTTTAAGTACACTTGCTGTAAATACATTATTTAATTTTACATTAAAATATTTTTTGCTTACCATAAGTAACTTCTCCTAACTCGCCATGCATTTTTTCATTCTTCTTGTTTACGGTAAGAAAATCATCCAAATAAAGTTTAATAGTATAATTTAACTCGTTTTTAAATTCTTTGAACTCATTAATTTCCCTTGTATTTTTATTGTTTTCCTACTGCTATAAAAATTTTAGAAAACTAGAAGATAGGGTAAAAGACAAATAGTTGTTAGTTTCTGTTGCCAACAAATGAATAGAAATATAAGAGGAAGAAATGACCAACATGCTAAATCTCTTGCTCTTTTAATCCAGTCCAAGAGCTTTTTTGCCATTATGTTTAAAAGGCTAAAATCCTCTTATACCAATCTGAAAGTGCAAGATCTTGGAATTTATGTGGACTTGCATTGATCTGAAACAGTTTTACCTAGTAATGGTCTAGTAGCCAAGTGACTGTTACACAGCCTATTCCACCTCAAGGTCAGAAAAACCTTATATAGTCTGATAAGCCTAAGCAATTCCAGAAAAAAGAACAGCTTCCATAACAAAGAACAGATTTTGTGTGTTCTAGTGTGCAACTCTTTATCAGGAACCATATATGAGTGAAAAATGTTTTAAGCCCCAAGAACAAGTATGAAAAGACCGTTGCTGTGAGTACCAAAACTGCTTCCTGCAAACTCAAGATGCTTAAGACTGTCTGAGACAATTTTTCTCTGCTTTGAACATTGATACTGCTGACCTTAGGATGCAGGAGAACCATAAACCTGTTTCTCTCCATAAACCCACTGCAAGCTCCTGATTCCACAATACTTGGCCAACTTAGTACCAAGGACCCAAGGCCCATCTCTACTATGGCAAAAGTGGGTAATTTTGCCTGAGCTTGTTGAAAAAAGTACTGTGAGAAAACCTGTCAAAGAACAAGAAAATAATATTGCAGGCACCAGGAAAATGGTTGATATGAGATCCTAATAATTCAGAGCATCAAAATCAGATTCCAAAAAACTCCCAAGAGGAAAATAAATAAAACCCTAAAGGGGAAATAAAACCACCAAAAAACCCAACAACAGCAACAACATAACAAACAAAGAAGCAGCCTCCCCCCACAAAAAACACAATAAAACAAAAATACCTAAAACAAACCCAAACAACTCCCCCCCCCAACAATACAAGAAGTATAGAAAGTAATGCAAGGGGTTATCAAATTATTTGGTCAGTTCAACAGCACTTATTATTAATTATACTTAACAAGTATATTGTTGTAAGATTCTAGAAACAAAGGCTTGCTGAACTGAAGGACAAGGCAACATTGTTGGAATGACTGTCCCTGGAACAAGGAATGAAGACAAGGAGCAAGGAGGACTAGGGTACGGGGAAAAAACATCAAAGACAGCAGTCAGAAAGTATGAATTATGTTTGCAAGGATGAGGTAAAACAAACAAATAAACCAAACTCCCAAAACCCAAAATCAGAAAAGCTAAGACAAGAATAGGAGTGAAACCCTTAGAAGCACAACTGCCATCAAGTGGCACAAAGAAAAAGAAAAACCACCACCAAGTCAACAAGTGATGGATTTTATATACAAAGAATAAACCACCAATCAGGCTAACAGGCTGGTTCTTTGTCTCCTGACTGATTCCTGTCAGGAACTAACTGCAGCTCAGTTGCCTGGACCTGACATGGACTGGCAGCTGCCATGTTTGATGCTTCATGCTTCAGAAACCCCAAGTGATTCTTGCTACACATTTTTATTTTATTTTCTCTTATATTTTCTGCTTTAGAATAAATATAATCTCTGAATGAAGCTTTTTTTCCTCATGACTGAGACATCTAAAACATTTTTCTCTCCTTTGAATGCCTACCATAGTATAAATTCAGGACTAAGATTTTAATTCTGTTCTTTGATTCAGTTTTTGTTCTCTCCCCTCTGACTACACAGTTTTTATACAAAATATCTTGCAAAACAAACACAAAGAAACCTCAACCACTGTCTTATTTAAATATCCAATGATCTAATACAGTACTGAAGGCAGCAGAAGAAACTTACCAGTTAAAAGCAACTTGATGAGGGAGTCATATTGCCATGGAATGAAAGATAAATGGAGGGAGAGGAGGAGATGGTTTGCTACATTGCATTTAGTTATGAAAAAATAGTGTATAAAAAAGCAAATATTTCAAACTTGAACCTCTGGAAAGTTTACAGACTGAAAAATTTATATTTGTTCTTTCTGTAACTGTATAATATCTTCAGAATTGGAGGAATTTTTAAAAGTGTTGGAATATAAATTCAATTAAAGCGGTAAAAATAAAAGAGAAGTCCAGTCCCATAAAAAAACCCTGCCAAATCCTTTGTAGCTAGGCCATATTAGCCTGATTCCATCATTCAGGATGGATAGAGTGAAAGGATAGTTTAGCAGAATTACATAGTCATGGACTCAATGCTGCTAAGCCTAAACAACAGACTAATTTTTGCTGGGCTGATCCCAAATCTGGCGATTGTTCATTTTTCATGACTTGCAGGTTGAATAATTTTTTTCATCTTATTTTTTTTTCGTGTCTCTATAATCCTTTTTAAAAGAGCAAAGACAGAGTTGCTGCATTTTGTAGACTAAAAATATTGGCTATACAATACCATGATTTCCATGAAAAAAAAAAAAAATCAGGAAAAAGTCACACTTGAGAACCATGGTCATATTCAGTAGATATGCAGATGTGAAAGTATCCTCTTGCTTGTAACAAAGTAATTCTAGGGGAATATCAGATGCTACTATCTAAAATGGAAGATTACAAAAAGAATTATCTCAAGATCATTCTTGTCTAGCTATTGGTACCAGCAATAGTTATGAACCTTAAAAACTGACTAAATCTAGGGCCTTGTTCAAACACTTTCTTAATAGCAAAGCCAAGGGGAAGGACCGTGTAAGTGTCAAACTGCAACTGTGGGTTCTGGAACAGGTATTTCCATTAAAAAACTCTTTGAACAATAACTTTCTTTAAAACTTTAAATATTTGTAAAGAATACAATGGTATTATGGCTGTAAGTTATCTTTAAAAGGCCTCGTCCAGAATGTTTCTCTAAATAAATTGAAAAAGTGGCCTGAGAAATTAATGGACATCCAGTCATCCAGGACCCAAACTCTGTCATGAAAATGAAGCTACAATATTTATTTTCATTAGGACATTAAAATCAATGAGTATACTTTGTATCTTACAAGAAAAGTTTTAGAAGGAAGTAAGGAAAAAATAAGAAATATTTAAAATGAAAAATTATACATATTTTTGAAAAGGTGTGTTATAAAAATCTGTACAAACTCTTACAGAAAAAATGCAAAAATGATGCAAAAATTTTTCTCCCAGAAAAATTATAGTAAATTATGAATATCTGGATATTTGGAATAATACACAGAATATTTAAACTCTTTAAATTCCTTTTAAAAATTATGCTTCTTTGTTTTAAAATAAATTAATTACTTTTGCCCTTTTTTTTCAAGTGAAGTCAATTATTTCTAACTCCATTCCTGACTCTGTATTTTTTGCTTAGTATGACTGAAACCAGCACAGCTTAGGAGATGATGGGAAAAAAGAGAAAACTTTGTTGTTTTCCTCTAAACATTACTGAATTCAAAGGCCAATGAAGTCATTAGAAATCTTTCCATTACCTACAGTGAGCTTTTGATCATGCCACAACTTCATACTTCAAAGGATAGCTCCCACTTATCCTTTAAGGTTTTTCCCTCTTTTAGGCATCATAACTTTACTTCTCTATATGCCTCCTTTTTTGTATTTCTTTTAGAAAACCTTGGCCCACTTTTCCTTCTTTATTACAGAAGATTTTATGGAAAACCCAGCTGATACAGTTACACAAAACAAAATAACTCTATGCACAGCAAGAGGCAGACAACTTTTTCCCTTCACAACTTTTTGTGAGGGACCAAAACCCATCTATACTCTGTTGTCCACAAGAGATTTAAAACTTTTGCTGGTCCTGATGTATTGGTTTTGCATGGTCTGGTTTTTGGTAGCGGGGGGGCCATAGAGGTGGCTGCTGTGAGAAGCTGGTAGAAGTTTCCATCGTGTCTGGCAGTGCCAAGCCATGATGGCTCTGAAGATAGACATGCTGCTGGCCAAAACTGGGCCAGTGAGAGAGGCTGGTAACGCCTCTGTGATGACATTTAAGAAGAAAATTGAAACAAAGGGCACACAGGTTTTTTTTCTAGTCAGAGAAGAGGAGGAGGTGAGAACGTGTGAGGGAAAACAACATAGTGACACATTGTCAGTGAAGGAGACGGAGGAGGTGCTCCAGGCTCCAGAGCTGAGATTCCTCTGCAGGCCGTGATGAGACCATGGTAAAGCAGCTGTGCCCCTGCAGCCCGTGGGGATCCACAGGGGATGCAGAGATCCACCCACAGCCTGTGGGGGAGGTGCCCATGTAGGTGCAGGTGGATGCCTGGAGGAGGCTGTGATCCAGTGGGAAACCAGGTGGAGAGAGAGGGTCCTGCTTCCAGGCTAGAGCAGCCTGTCCTTGGAGGACTGCCCCCCGTGGAAGGGTGACCGACGCTGCAACAGTTCTGGGAGGACTGTGTGCCTGTGGGAGGGCGTAGGTACACAGTTTGTGGTAATTGGGAGTGGGGCTGCGGCCGAGCCAATGTGCTACAGCTGTGAGCAGCAGGCGAGCAGCATTGAAAGCAATGAGACATGGAGTGCTGAGGTGCACTGACCAACCACCAAAGGGAACAGAGGGCACACAGGTGCAATGAATGAACCATGAGGGTATAAAGGTTGGGCTGAAGAACAAGAAGGGCAGATGCTTGCAGCCTTCTGAAGTGGTGTGGGTTGAAGTCTTCTGAAATTGTATGATGATGCAATTGTGTGTATTGTGGCTGTCTCAACTGTGACATATGCTGCAACAGGAGGGACTCATGTTTCCAGCAGGTGTGGTACGACTGCCACTCATGAGAGTGGACCTATGCTGAAGAAGTTCACAGAGAGCTGTCTCCTGTGGAAGGGTCCCCATGGCCTCACAGGGAAAGGACTCCTCTCCTAGAGCAGCAAAAGAAAATCTTGGTGATAAACTGACCAAAACCTCTGTGCCCTGTCTCCCTGCACTGTCGGTGGGAAGGAGGGAAGGGCTGGGGTGGGGGGGTGGCAAAAGGTGTTTTAAGGGCTTATTTTGCTACTCATTATCCTCTTCTGATTCTGTTAAAAATACATTCACTTTGCAACCTTAAAGCTAAGTCTGTTCTGCCCTTGAAGTGTTTCTCCCGGTCCTTATCTCACTCATGAAACCTTTGTTAAATTTCTCTCTGCTGCCCAGCTGTGGCAGGGGAGGGTGAGCAAATGACTCTTGTGGGTGCCTGGCATTGGGCCAGCATCACGTCATGACACCTCAATACCATCCTTGGTGCTTCCATCCAGAAACAGATGCTTATATATGGAAGAGACATTTATGAATTCTTCTGCCCTCAGCTCCCCTCCTTGTCTGAAATATTTGTATTGTCATTTAGAAAGAAAGTGGTACTCTCTGGGATAATTGCATAAAAAGTAGGAGATGTTGATTATCCTCCTTCCTTTTATTTTTCATAATTTATTTTTTTCTATTTTAATGAATACTTCAATGTAACATGAAATTTATCATCATAAAGTGAAAGTATATGATCCCTGACAGATGGCTTGAAGTATGACAAGTGTTTTATAAGTATGACATTTCTTACAAAGTAGAAGTAATTGAGAACAAGGGGAGGGAGATATTATGATAGAAATAATAATTTAAAAAATATATATCCTTGTCAATAAATGTAGTGATAGCACCATTTAATTTACTTTATGTCTGCTAAGATGAGTAACTAGAAGGTGTATACTTTGTTTATATATATGCATATGCAGTATATTATATGTGGTTTGCGTTCAAGTAGAATGAAAGCTAGATTTAGACAGAGATATTTTAAGCACACCAGCTGGTGCTGCACTGAGACAAAAGAATAACTTCTTAGTAAAAGGGGTTTTAAAGAAAACTTAAAAAAACCCTTAAAAATAAATGGGTCCTTATCCAAAATGACTTTCTGCTTTACTCAGCTGTTAGTTAATGCATTAGCAGCACAAATCTATCAACTATTTTCACAGTCTCCCTGCCTGTACTTTACAGAGTACACTCTTAGCAAAGAGGAAAATTTATAAAAATAGTTAGAGTTTTTTCAGAAGTCTATGAGCAAGTCAAATTCAGATCTTTTATGATTATGAAAGGTGTGGTATTTAAGTAGGACATATTGTGGAGGTAATGACTAATTAGAGTTCTCGGCACTATTAAAACTTAAGTTTAGTTTTCTGAGCCAAAATAGGACCATTAATTTTAACAGTAAGTTTGTTTCTTTAAACTATGAGAGTCTTGAAAAAGGTATTGCCTTTTTCAAGCAAATTATTTAAATCATTAAGCTATATTTATTTATGTCAGAATAGAAGCCATTATGGCAATTATAAATGTAAAAATCTAACCATTATTTTTTGCATTAGTTATACCTATAATTTCACGAAAAGGATAAGGATTTTGGAATGAAAGCATGCAATACAGTATGGGAATAAGGGAAAAGAAGCAAACATTGAATCAGATCCCTCAGGCACATTTAGGTGTCTCTCTTACCCAACAAAGTGAATTAAGCACCTACATGCTTTTGAAGATCTGGTTCTTAACAGATTGTTGTAGTTAAAAAGAATAAAAAAAAAGCATGTGTTACCAGGGAAGTAGAGAGGGAAGTTGCAATGGAAATTCTATTTTCCCAGAGAATATTCACTAGACTCCTATGTCAAATAAGTCTAGTTTTAAAAAAGTAATCAGTATTATTGCCAAAACTTGTGTAAACCTTGATGCTTCAGAGCAAAAGTAGACAAATGTTAGTTTCTGTTAGTTTCTCTGTGCTGCTCCTTGAATTCCCTGTGGTCTGGACAGGGCCTGTGCTTCCAAGCGAAGCATGACTGAGATGAGGAAAGGAGTAGATGTGGAACTGCTTTTCTCTGCCTCAGTATTATGTACGGAACTGGGGAAACCAAATCTTTAGTCTAATGTCATAAATCAGTGATGTGAGGGATGTCCAATTACAGTTTTTCCTTAACTATCTGTACATATGTCTTTTAGAGAAAAGCTCTCTAACAAGTTATTAGCTACACTAATTGCCTTGAATTAACATACCTTGAACAGTAACCACAGAAAGGAAACTTGGAAAAAATTTAAAAGATCCACACTTATCTACTTGTCTGGAAGACTCTAGAAGTTCAGCCTCAGATTTTACTGGCATTTGATCCTTTAAAAAAATAACCTGATAGCTACATTTATTTAAAATTTCTATTAGTTTTCAAAAAAAAAAAAAAGTCAGTTTGACTTTAAATTTTGAATTTAATTTTAAAAATCCTATATATTGAGAGAAATACTGATTATAACTTCTGTACTGTGATTTTGTCCATCTAATTTAGTTTCTATTTGAAAGTCTATACTTGACTCTTTATGCATAGTATGCTACATTAATTAAAATCAACTCAATTTGTGTTTATTCAAAGGAAAATGCACATTTAGAAGAAAAAGAGCAAATACTCTGCAAAATGTATAAAATATGGATAACTTGGTGACTGCAGCAGCTACAACACTGCATTCCCAAAAAGTTGTGCTAGAAGGCTTTAAATGAAGTAATCAATAAAAGTAAAGTTCTCAAAGTTCTTGAGAAATGGTAAATCTGATTAAGAGGGAAACGACAGGTCCAGTCAATATAAGGTAATCTTGGGTCCTCAGATTGGAAAGACATTCACACCTTTAGTTTAAAGTTTCTCATGCGAGGGAAACTTGGTAAATGCTGTTTTGTCCTGATTCTCACAGAGGAGTCCTGATAAAATAAAGAATGAACAGGAAAGGTCACTTTTTTCATCCCTCTGAAACTGTAATTTGAATCTAGCCTATCTCCCTGTTGTATAGCAAGAGTGTTATCAGTTATGAAATCACTTAATAAGAGTGCTTTACTCTTAATGACTGAGAGTTAACCAAGGCTACCAGTTTGCTGCAATAGCTATATTGATTTAGAGGGCTAATTGGAAGCCAATCTAGGATTATGTGAGAGAAATAAAAGTCTCTGGAGAAAAGAGGTCTTGCAGTTGAGATTATATAGTACGAGTTTCAATTTCACGCTACCACAAATGAATGTTCACGCTACACAAATTAGACGCATGTGGTACAGAATTGACAGGTTTTGGAACTAAAGAGGCATTTTGGATAAAGGAGTGTTATTCTTTGATGACAGTGAAAAGAGTACAAATTGTAAGTGCTATAACAAAATAAACAATAAACTACCAGAAATACCAAAACTGGTTTTGGCAACTTAATATCTAGGAAATAAACAGAAGATACTGTCAATCTGAAGCAATATATAATATTTCACTGCTGTAAAAATATTTTACGCTTTTAATGTTCATAGGGAAGGAAAATTTTATGTACTGAGGGAAGGAAGAGAGAAGGTGAAAGAAAGGATTAAAACCTTATTACTGTATTCAATATTCAAAAGCTTATACCTTGGTAAAGTCAAAACCAATTTTGTCTGAAAGGAAGGTACTCCTTTTAAATGATAATTATTTCCAAGCCAAATTCCATCTCAAAGCTCTCACCCATTTCAGCTCTAGGGCTGCTTATAAAGAGGTTACAGGCTTCTTCCCTCTCCCTCACACTCTGTAATGGTAATAACAGCATTTCTTCACTTCCCCACATTTGAATATTACAGACCTAGTTTTGCTCAGATTTTCTAAACAGCTGAATATCCATGAAAAATAAACAAGAAAAAATTCTAAGCAGAATGATTTTTATGATTATCTATAGCTAATGACAAAACAGAAAACCTTGAATTCTCTTCCTGTAAGAAGTGCAAATCATCCCCCCCAGATGTTTTCCTCAACAATTGAAAAAAAAGCCCTGTTTTTCTTTCAACTTCATTAATTGATTTAATTTTTTTAAAATGAAGCAAAGCATAAAAATAAATGATTTAATAGAGAGTAAAGGAATTAGAAATGTATTGTGGGGGAGGAAGAGAGATTTAATTTTTACAGCCATGGAGAAAAGAAATGATAAATATACATTTTTAAAAGCAAAATTTCCAGGCACAGTATTGCAACTAACCCATTTGCCTATATAAGCTATTATTCCTACCTTATCTTCACTTAATATTATGTTTATTATGCTTCCACAGACTTAGCATATTCACATATCTTCTGTTATCTTTCTAACATCCTTAGAAACTGATTCAATATGCAATCAAGGGATCAAAAATTTTAAAATTAGTTGTCTTTGAAATAATTTTAGCGTCATCTACTTGAGAAAATAAAATTTAAAAAACCCTCACGCCATCCAATTATTTTCCTTTAGAAGTTAAACAGAAGCAAGCAAACACAATATTTCTTTGGACAAACAGGAAAACCTTATATTAAAATGTGCTTAAACACTTGAGTTTTACAAGTTTTATAGCAAAGTATCTTATATTACATATCTCATTTAAAGCATCTTATCTTAAAAGCAAAAGCTCCTTTCAGAATAACTACTTCTTTTGACCCTACATTATGATCACTAATATCAGTTACCAGATTCAAATTGAGTATCTAATGGATGATTCTTTACTTGATTTTAATTGTGATAGTAAGCACTTGTCCAATACAGAACTGATGAATTAAAAATCTTATGATTTGTATAGACTAGTCAAGTAATACTTTTCAGGTTCTTGATGAACATTCCAAAGGCTCTGGAGAATGTTGTTTGATGCTGGTGCCAGGTATCAACTGAATGCTTTTACAGTGTAGATGTTTTCATATGCTAATTAATGCTATCTTAAGCTGAACAAGAGAGACCAGTATTTTCCCTTGCCTCATGCTGTTGACTACTCTTCATTAATGATGGAGACTCTCTTAAGACACCAACTTAGACTTAGTTACTATTTGTTAGACAGGGAAAGTCAGAAAATGTGAATCTCACACGGTGGGCCCATAACTCAGTTGGAATATTTGTTTAAACTAAGTGTACAAAATGATCTCATTAATCACATTTTCTTATGAATTATTCATATAATGCTTCATGTGATTTAATTATGAAATATCTACATCTTTGTCTAAATCAAGCTAGGTGTAATTATACTTTACTGGATTACAGGCAATTAGTTTTATTATTACTGCAATCAACAGTACAAATACAGAAAAAACAGTTTTTCAGATTTGCTATATTAACTGCATTTAAAATGAGGGGAAAACTCTTAAAGGCTTGTTTTCAAATTATATCTCTACAGATTCATAATAAGTGATTAGAGGCCTGAATGCAATACTTATGTTTCAGAAAATTAGTTACAAGTGAAACTAAAAAATATCTATGACAGTAAACCTGTCATCAATCAAATAGAGGGTAGCAATTAGTTACCATGGAGATACAAATAACTTAATTTTACATTCCAAATAGAAATATTTATTTTAATTTTTTTTTAGTAGTTCTGTCTCAATTTCTCTACTTGCCTGCTATGCTTTTGTATTTGCTTTGTGCGGCCAGGTTTTGGTAGCAGGGGAGCAGCAAGGGTGGCTTCTGTGAGAAGCTGTCTGTGTTTGGCAGAGCCAATGCCTGCCAGCTCTAAGACAGGCATGCTGCTGACCATGGCTGGGCCAATTAGACATGGCAACACCCCTATGTTACCATATTGAAGAAGGGAAAAAAATTTTACTGTTCAAATATAATTGTAACCGGATAAGTAGGGAAACAGACCATGTGAGAGGAACAAGTCTGCAGGCGCCAAGATCAGTGGAGGAGGGCAAGGAGGTGCCCCAGGTGCTGGAGATGAGAGTCCCCTGCAGTCTGTGCTGCAGCCAGTGGTGGGGCAGCTGTACCCCTGCAGCCCATGGACAAACACAGAGGTGCAGAGACCCCTCTGTATCCCATGGAGGAAACCCAGAGCAGGTGGATGCCTAAGAGGAGACTGTGACCCTATGGGAGGCCCATGCTGGAGCAGGTTACTGGCAGGGACCTCCAGACCTGTGGAGAGAGGAGCCCACACTGGAGCAGGTTTCCTGGCTGGAGTCGTGACCCTGTTGAGGACCCACGCTG
>WEZZ01033495.1:31605-48030 GCA_013400585.1 Chloropsis cyanopogon
TTTTTTTTTTTTTTTTTTTAATGAGGATATTAACAAGCAAGGTTCTGCTCTGAGCCTCTTGAGCCAACAATATTTGTTTTGATATTTCCATGAAATATCCCTGGCTGGATTGATATTCTACTTTGTGTCGTTAGCAGAGTTTTCAATTCCAAAAGTACAGATTCTGGGACTCTCTAATGACTTCATCATGCTACTCACAGTTTAACTCTGTGCTCTGTGAGGGGCTTCCTACTTTGAATCTGTAGCCTGCCAATGTTTTTGAAGAATTCTGCATTTGAGGAGAAAGTGATCAGTCGTAAGTGCTTGGTTTCTTAATGACATACATGATCTTATTATATCTTCTGTCACTCTGAATGCTGGAGAATGTTTTTAATTTAGCTATTCCCTTACAGTGGTTCTATCTTTAATTGTTTAACTCTTCCTCTCTGTACCTCGTCCAGATTGGTTATATACATTGTGATAAACATATTCAAATTGAGGCCACATAATCTAGTTTCTATATCTTGTTTCAATATTTCTGCTAGTTTTTAACAGTTTTGTCATTAATTTCTTCCACGTATCTCTTTTTTTTTATCATTATATGACAAGTTGATGTGTTTTCATAGAATGCTCTTTGATATCTTCAGGATATCATTCATGAATAGTAATTGTCTGGTTAAAAACCTTATCAGATGCATAAAAATAAGAACATTATATCCTCTGTAAATTATTTTTACATTCTTTTTGTGCTTAATTTCATCAACATTTCATTTCTGAGCTCTTCCACACTGATAGGACCCTTCACTCCTTCATAGTCTACTTAGATCCATACTTCCACTCAAAATATTATCATTAAACAGTGTCTGTTAAGAAAAAAATATGAATATCTATTTAAAAGGACTTTCATAGATAAAAAGGGCTTATAAGTTTTCTGCATGAGAGTCTTTGCCTGAGTCAAACTTTTGAAGGTGAAATGTGAGAATAAAGTGGAGCACAAAGAACAAGGGAATATTCCTTGTCTGAGTTTATTCTGTGAGTCTAATTGTGTCTTGGAGTTTAAAAACAGATTTAAACAGCTGGGGAAATTTTGTTAACAATTTCATTTTCTTCATGGCTCCTTTTTTTTTTTTTTTTTTACATGAAACATTTAGGTGGAGTTTATTTTTTAGTTCAATGCATTTTTCTTATATTTTGTGAAAAAAGTTTTTAATAACTGTGGAGGGAAGTGTAAGTAAGAGACATTAAAATAATCTAGTATACTTTACCTAAGAACCTGAAGGATTAAAATTCTTTGTGGAAACGGCCCCACTTCCACAGTTCTTCATTAGGGTTTCAAGCTCAGAATACACTTCTGACACTTGTTTTTCATTTAAAGTAGAATACTCCAGTATGGATTTTTGCACTGAGATATTAATGATACAAGTGTCTGCCGTACCTTGCCTTGCAAGCTGCCTACTTGCATGTGTTTGCAAGTGCAGACATGGTCAATTCTCATGTGAAATCCATCCCTTACATACATAGGCTACATGATGAAGCCAAATAAACCTTACAAAGGAAAATTTAGATAATAATCACTGAAAAATATTCAAAACAACCTTTACATAAAGCAAAACTCTGGGAACATATCCCACTTACCCTTTTCTTTCGGAAAATCTATAGCCAAGTGGGAGGATGCACTCTCCAGAAAGATAACCTGTGTGCCTGCAAAGTTGTACAACAGGCTTATCTTTTCAGGGGCATCTCTGGTAAATGTATTCCAACATTGTTGATGAGTACAAACACTATGAATTAATATTAAAATATGAATTACTACTGCACTGAATATGAATCAGCATATTTACTGAATTTGCTTAAAGAAGATTTACTTGGATGAAGGTATCTGATGAATTGAAAATGAAGCTTCTTCATTATAGCCCAGTGCATTGCAACTGGCTTATGCACCCCTGCAGAAATTCACTTTATATTTCCCTATGCTATTACAGAATGAGAAAAAAAGACCTTTTTTCCAAACTGTCATTTTATTAAAAGAATTATGCTTGAGACTCTCTAAGAAAAATATAACACCCTGCACTTTCTGTTCTCTGAAGTATTCATGAGTCTTTGTCAAGGGAGCTAGCTTTCTCATTCACATGCTGTTGCAGCTTATTTTCTGTTTATTTGAAATCTTGTAATGTCTTGAACATCACCTGGGAAATCAAGGTCCACGTCAGATGTGTTGAAGCCCTGATGATAAAAGCTGATGATTGAATGGGACTGAACTTGGGCACAGTAAAAAGCTGTCTCAAGATAAGCATCTGATGTTAAAAGACCTAGAAGATGAAACTGGTGATGCCCTTACTCTAATTTTGGGAAAGATAAAGCAGAGAATATTTTGGGGAAAAAAGGTGATGTCTCAAAATCTCCATTACAAGAATACAGAATTACCACCAGAGATCTATATGTTCTCAGGAAGGTATGCATTAATATTCATTGCAAAACTTTACACGTGTCAAAAGATGTCCACTTGGATAATAAAAAAGTAATTCTTAAACACTTTTAGCAAAAGAAATAGATTTAAGTGAAAAAAAAAAGGAGAAAATAACAAAAAATACTTTCAAATATAAATTTATGTTGATTCCTTTAAAAACAAAAAAATAAAGAAAAATGTGACGTTTAAATTTTTTTGGCCTTGTATTAAAGAAACAAGTAGAAGTTTCANGAGTGAGGGACTGTCCTTGCAAGTTACAAAGATCTGCATCAATGACCTTCTCACATACCTCCAGTCCCTGACCCTATTCTAGAGGGTTTCATGGATTTTTTTTGGTGGTAATAACTTCCTTTCAAAATTTAGATATTTTTAAATGTTATCTGACTTCCAGAATACTATTGTGGAAAAATCAAACACTTGTTTATGTTGTTGTTGTGCTGCTGGGATTTCTTTAATAGTGTTCAGATATGTTAACCTTTCTCTGTAATTTCCACTTTAAATTTAGGTAGCCTTTAAATTACAATAAGTTTCTCTATTTGTGACAGGAACATATTTTCTGGCTTGCCTTTCTTCCTGTTCTCTTTCAGTATGTGATGAAAAGATATAAAGTAGAAAAAGTTCAGGTAACATAAAGTCCTGTGGTAAAAAGAAAGGAAAATCACCATGAGTTTGATGTAAAAATAATAAAGATAGCCTTTTCTTCCATGTATGTGTTTTGAATTAAAGCTGTATTTTTTAGTTTATTATGTTCCTGAAATCAAAATAATAGAAGAGGAAAAGAAAAAGAAACAAACTCACTTCATCAGAACTGGGTGAAGAGGAAACATCTTTAAAAAAACAACGTTCAGCCTAAGAGTCTGACTTGAAAAGAGTGGAACCCTTTACTGAACTGCTGACTTATTTTCAAACAGGAAATTGTCCTTTCTGTTTAGAAAATATTCATTTCTGTTAGGAAATATTATGGCCTGAGGCTAAGCAATTCCTGAGTATTTGGAGAATGCATTGTCAGATTATCAAGGTAAATATTATCTACTCTGTGTTTACTTGTTTTTATCCAAAAAAATTAGTTAGACCTTCACTTCATTAGAGACAACTAGCAGTAATATTTAAACAACATTATGTCAGGGCAATCTATAGGCATGTTTTGTTTCTAAGACTATATATTATTCTCTACTTAGGATGATGATCTTAACCTGCTGAGCAGTAANTACACGTGTCAAAAGATGTCCACTTGGATAATAAAAAAGTAATTCTTAAACACTTTTAGCAAAAGAAATAGATTTAAGTGAAAAAAAAAAGGAGAAAATAACAAAAAATACTTTCAAATATAAATTTATGTTGATTCCTTTAAAAACAAAAAAATAAAGAAAAATGTGACGTTTAAATTTTTTTGGCCTTGTATTAAAGAAACAAGTAGAAGTTTCAATACTAGAAATAATTTGAATATAGTCAAAAATTTGTAAAAAGATCATCGGGGACATAATTAGAGCTTTCCAGTTTAATCGCCTGCGATCTTATCAGTCACTACCACTGACAGCTCAGAATTATGTTTGTATCTGATTTTGACGAAGTCCATGTTAATCAAGCTGGAAAGTTTGTCCCAGAGTGAGGGACTGTCCTTGCAAGTTACAAAGATCTGCATCAATGACCTTCTCACATACCTCCAGTCCCTGACCCTATTCTAGAGGGTTTCATGGATTTTTTTTGGTGGTAATAACTTCCTTTCAAAATTTAGATATTTTTAAATGTTATCTGACTTCCAGAATACTATTGTGGAAAAATCAAACACTTGTTTATGTTGTTGTTGTGCTGCTGGGATTTCTTTAATAGTGTTCAGATATGTTAACCTTTCTCTGTAATTACCACTTTAAATTTAGGTAGCCTTTAAATTACAATAAGTTTCTCTATTTGTGACAGGAACATATTTTCTGGCTTGCCTTTCTTCCTGTTCTCTTTCAGTATGTGATGAAAAGATATAAAGTAGAAAAAGTTCAGGTAACATAAAGTCCTGTGGTAAAAAGAAAGGAAAATCACCATGAGTTTGATGTAAAAATAATAAAGATAGCCTTTTCTTCCATGTATGTGTTTTGAATTAAAGCTGTATTTTTTAGTTTATTATGTTCCTGAAATCAAAATAATAGAAGAGGAAAAGAAAAAGAAACAAACTCACTTCATCAGAACTGGGTGAAGAGGAAACATCTTTAAAAAAACAACGTTCAGCNTAATATTTAAACAACATTATGTCAGGGCAATCTATAGGTATGTTTTTTTTCTAAGACTATATATTATTCTCTACTTAGGATGATGATCTTAACCTGCTGAGCAGTAACAACAGTTTTATTTCCAATTTGTTTGCGTGTCCCAAGTTTTCCCTCTGCTACCCAGTCCTGACACACTAAACAATTACAGTTTGAATAGTTAATGTAGTGCATCACTTTGTGAAATATCTAGCATTTCTTACTTCTTGAGGGAAATCCCCCATGGAGAAGTCCTTTTGTTACGTGTTTATCTTTTCATTCACTGATTTTTGCTGATATAGACAACATTATTCAACTGACCAGAAACTGAACATATTCTGAAGCATATGGCGCCACAATCATTGTTCATATTTCAAAAGCCTTCGCATGGAAGCATGCTGCTTCTTCTTATGAACGACTTTATCAAAATTCTTTCCTAACGTTGTCTTTCCCTATTTAAATAACTCTAGTCTGCCACATGGAACTTCTACTGAGCCAAGCTCAACATTNTTTATGAAAGTTCAAATGAAAAAAAAGCAACATCTTGAAGACTTGCCTAATATTTCATTTATAGTAGGTAGAAGACACATAACTGGCACAGTTTTATATGTAAGCCATATATCATCCACATAAAAGTGCTGTTGGCTATTCATGTAAGTATCAACATAAGAGGACTTATCCAAGGTGAATTGGAAAATCTCTCTTGTCATACCAGTTTATACGTTGTAGATGCTCCTTTCAGGAACTGACAGGCCTAGTGATTGGCATTTAAGTATATTCATCAATCCATTTTCCAAGGTATTCAAGGGCATTTAATTGAGCTAGTAAAATGCAAATCCTATGAAGTTTCTAATAAGAAAGTATGTATTATTTTTGCTGAATATTTTAATATTTGTTTTAGGGATGAGAAAGGGGAAAGAAAATTACTCATTTATTGAAAATATCAGGATTCACTCAATTAAGTGTGGAATCCCTTCTCGTTACAACCTTAACAATATCTTAAGTGGAATACAAAGTTATCTAACACTGCTTTTCATCATAGAAAGGCTTACAAAAAACTACAATATGTCCTTGAATCTCTGCGGTACAACTCATACCTTGAAGAAAAAAAGAAGCTATTAACTCACCCTCTGAATTACTTAGGAAATAATTCTGTTGACTGCCCATACACTGAGTGGGTAACTAAAAGGCATGTGGCTTCAATAACGGAGTATATTTCTTCTCTGTAGGTAGAGCTACATCTTCTACCCAGGGACAAAAAAAAAAGTATGCTGAAGTATCTCCATTCGAAGGTTGTGAAAGAAGGACAATTGCTAGTTTATTGTGTGGCTTTAATTTTCACTAAAGAATCTACAGTGGGAAGTAGAAAGCAGTCTCTCATGCTGCCATTTTCAGTGCTCTAAGTCCCACAAGGGAATTTCTTTTCAAACAGAGAAAAGGAGCTTACTGGGTTTGCACTACCCAGCCATCAATTCCCAGTGGAAGCCAGGGAATCAGAAGGAAAGTATATCTTCCTTTGCATGAACAGTTTGGTGGGGGGGAGTTGAAACTCTGGTCCTGTTCGTTTCACTGAATTTGCAAACACCCATCTTAGTGTAATGAAGAATACAGACTATTCCTTTTGAATAGGTATAAATGTGTTTTTTCAGGATTGGAAAGCAAGTAAATTCAGGATATTAGATGGTCTGCAATTTTACCTGACACCTTGTTTAGAAAATGCTTCAAGAAATTACTTTCCATGATGTCATGGTATAACCCCAGGTAGCAACTAAGTGCTATCCAGTCACCCACTCCCAACCCCATCCCCCATTGTTTGCTAGAGCTCAGAGCTTAATCTTTGAACTGAGTACCTATTAATATTGAACATCTCAACCAAGGTATCTAAAAGTCAAATTGAATCTCTACAAACACATGCAAATACAGGGTCTAGTTATTTATTTATGGTTTTGTGACTGAAATAGATGGATCTTCCTTTATCAGGAATACTGAGAAGCATTTTACTGCACAGGAATTCTACTTGTGTCCTTCACCACAAACAAAGGCAGCAGAACCAGATTTAGAAGCTGGAAATCTAAAGCCTACCCCCCAGAGAACTATTTTTAAGTTACAGAAAAACTTGGACCCAGTTAGCCTAAAAGTAAACACCTGCAAGAAGCTCATTGAATTTACTAGGAATGTAACTAAATAGAATCCCTTCATCCTAGCATAATGAGCTCCATATCATGTTACCCTAGTTTTATATGACAGTGCAATATATTAATTGCTTCAGTGTTTATTTATCCTTGTAAAGCACAGGGAAGAAAAAAAATTTCTTACCTTGCAATTTCAGATTTACCAGGAAAACACCTCTTCCTAAAATTAACATATCAAATGAATGATTTGGTTATTTTTTAAAAAACCCTACTCTTCTTGGGAAATTTTCACAGTTTTGTATTATCCCGATGGAATTTTCCTATACATGAAATATCTCAGAATGCAACTCTAAAACTCCATCACAAATCTATGCATAAAAGATATTGCATGTTGTAGAATGTCATAAGCATTTTGTGCTTTGTAAACTGCTCTAGTATTTATCTGTAAAAACACTTCTTAATTTCTTATGCATTTATTATACCTGTTTCAATTCAAAAGACACTGATTTGCATGTATGCAGAAACATACCATAAATTCCAGAAACTGGTCAATAAAATTTGTTTTATAAACAACAAGAACAAAAAAAAAAAAGACGTTTTCTTTAAATGCAGGTGGGTTTTATGTAAATTCAAAGGTAAAAAATTGCTATAAGAAATACATGGTCCAAGTAAAACTTGTTTAACCTGAAATAGGGACTAGAAGAATTATAAAGCATACAAGAGGTATAAAACACAGTTTAGTATCGTTTAATGGGTGACTTAGATGAGCACTTTTCAAGGGGTTTTTTGTCCTTTCTTAGGGATTGCTGTAATCATACAAACAGGCACAAGCACACTTATATACCATATAAGAAGTATAACGAAAATATAGAATATCCTGAGTTTGAAGAGATCATAAGAATCATCAAAGTCCAACTCCTGGCCCTGCACAGGGCCACCCCTATATAGACCCTCATGTTTCTTTTTTATTCTTTTGCATGAACATTAGAATTCCCTTTATTCCTATAGCTATACTAATCTTTTCTCAAACTACAGAATTTGAAAAACATTTAAAAATCAGTCAATTGAATTTTCATCTATCTAAAAGCAAATTGAAAAAGTGAAGTACTTTAGGTATGTTCAGTGGTAATCTTGATAATATGTTTAAAGAGTGAAATTATGAAAGAAGCAGTCAGCAGTCCTTCTCAGATTTCAAAATCCAAGCCTGGGCTTTAAGTCGATGACCTGATTTGAAAGATGAGCCCTTATTTGGGCTGTGAAGATGAAGAAAGACTCCATGTAATGTTCTTCTCACTGATTGTTTTAAATTCCATCTCTAACTGAAGGAGAGTATTCTTCAAAGAATAGAAATGCATTCTCTTATTAGCAGAACCTAAATATGTGGGACAAAATAAGTTGGGTGAATGTGACAAAAAAAAAATCAACTTTTTCTTAACATTTATAAGTAAAACAAAATATAGTCCTTGCCATTGGACAACACTCCTTAGCTGACATCTTCAAAAGGTTTTACTACATGATGGGAAAATCATCTCTTGAATGGAGTATTTTCACATAGCTGAAAGATTAAATAATCTTTAAAATTGTAAGGTTTTAAAAGGGTTAAAAAGAGAAGAACTAAACAGTATTTGATGTGTCACCATGACAAAACCAATTTTCTCAAAAGTGGTTAGAAGGAATGAAATCTGCTGTTAAATTGCATAAACTTGTGATGCACTATCACTTTAAAACACGGCTTGCATCTGAATTTGACATTAGGATGACATTGAAATTTATAGGCCAAAAAGGAACAGATGTATCCATTAAAGCAAACAGGTACAGCCAAATTCTTTACACTGCAACTGAGGGGGAAAACACCCACTGGTGCTGTATATAGTGACTGTTTCTTTGAAGCTCATAAAGTGCAAAACTTTCCATGTTGCTCTATAAACCCTCACTGAGGCGTTTGACAGTCATAAGAATTAGTGGCTGGATTTAAGGAACATGAAGCACTACTAGGAGAAAAATTCTGCCAAGTACTAAAGGAGTTCAAAAATAGCTTGATTTGACTAATTATGCATGACTGAGTTTTGCTGTGATTGGTATGTACTAAGTACTTGTTATAATATACATGGCTGTAGTATACTAGGGGGATTTTTCATGAGGCCTCGGTATATACAGCCTCAAATTCATGAAGAGTTTGATTATTTCCAGGAGAATGATAATAAAGTAAAAGTTATTCAGGTCTTTATTGATCTCTTGGATCTAGTCATATCAGCCATATGCAAGACCTAAATTAAATAATTTAAGTAAATGTCAACCCCAATGTCATCCTTTAAAAACATGTGGCCCAGTCCCAGGTTCTGGCTGATAGCTGAAGGTGTGCACAGCTCTGTGGAGGCCCTGAGGTCAGTGTGCCCTACCTGAGCAAAGAGCAAAGGCATCAACATCGAACAACTTAGCAAGACACAGCCTTTTCTCTCATAAAATTGAAATTTGGCAGTGTCAAGATGGAGAGTTAAAACTGATCCTCTTTCTGAATTGGTGGTCTTCTACTGAAACCAGGTGACCAATTTGGAAATTTTAAAACTATAAGTATCTTTCTATAAAAGACACAGTTTTCTAAGCAAATCACAGTGCAGACAAGCTGTAATTCATTTCCTTCTCTGCTCTTTAGCTAAAAAACCTCTTTCCAGTATAAAAAAGTTCATATTCAAATGATCTAATAAATAAAAAGTTTTATTACCACTTATATTATTATTTATCCATTTGCTATTTGATATACATACATTTATAAAGAGAGTATATGTACATAACTTGCATATATTAAATTTTTGTTACTTAACATTTTTTCCAAAATATCCCTGAAAGCTAATGTTTTCCAGAATCGGTAGGTTTCCTCTAAGGAACTGTTGATTCTATCCATATTGCAAAGAATCAAGTTACATAGCTAATATCCCTGTATACATAGAGAAGCTTGCACAGAAGCTTGTAACCTGTGCTTGCACAATTATAATGAAATCTGATAGTTTTAATTGGGTCTATCAATTTGCATAAATTTTACTTAGCTTTCTTGTGGCCTTTTTCCCAGTTTGATCTATTTTAGTGTCTTAATTTTCAAGAGCATTTCTCCTTGCTTAAAATTCACATCTGGCAACACCAATAAACACTTTGAGCCACTCTTTTAATTCCTTTCATTTATCTTCAATAAACTGTGTAGGTAGACACAGGCACACACAAAAGGCTGCTTCAAATACAGCCATCTCAGCTCCACAAATGAATATTCTAAATAAGGCTTCCAGTCACCTAAACTGAATCTGAATAACTGAGGACATTGTTCAGTCTCTTAGTAATAATCTTCCACTCAGCTGAAAAATTTTTTGTGACTCCAGGATTATAGAAAGGTGCAAAAGCCAAAATAACATGTTCAACCAACCCAGAGAGCCCAAGACTTCATCCTGGTAATGTACCCCATGACTCAATAATTACAGCTCAGGGATGAGCACAATAAACAGAAGCTTCCTAAATCTTAAACTACCAATTCATCAAAGCCCATTTGTCCTTGAATTTTTACAAGGTTTACAAAAGTCACAAACACTTGGGAAACACCTATGTTTCTTGATTTTGTCACTTTATGAAAGAGTAGTGAGATCAAAAATCTCTTCAACTCTTAATTAGGTAATCTGACCCTGTAAGGCTTCCTGACTGTTCAGACTTCATGTATGAATCAATTTTCTTTTCTAACAGCTCTATAACTTGTTCTGTACAACATTCTTAGTGTTGACTGGAGCACTGTTAAAGAAACAGAAGAAGCCTGAAGTCCTAATTAACACATTTTCAGGAAGGATTAACTACTTATCTTAGCTTTAATGTTTCTCAGACAGAGAAGAAAAAAAAAAAAAAAAACAAAAACAAAAACAAAAAAAAAAAAAAAAAAAAACAAAAAAAAAAAAAACCCCAAAAAAAAAAAAAAAAAAAACAAAAAAAAAAAAAAAAAAAAAAAAAAAACAAAACCCCAAAAACCAACCAAACAAACAAAAAACTCACAAAACAAAACCCCAAACAAAAAAACCCCAGGACCAAAACCAAACAAAATAGATGCTTTTATCCCTAGGATTGCCTGGTAGGAGATTTTATTCATATCCAACTGCTGCTACCACTCTCCTGTACCATCCTTTTGATACAGGTGGATTCCCTCTCACCAGAAAAAGAGTGGGACATGCTGCACAACCTTTAGATTCTTCTACTGCTCAGATCTACTTTTCTTTTTTTTGGATAAGCTTTTGCAGGTAATCTTAAAATCCAAGAATAAAGTTTTCTTAAAATACAATCCTGTGTGGCTTTGAAATACAAAATGTGTCTCAGTTCTTCCATGTAAGAAAATAGTTTTCTCCTTGTCTCTTTTCAAAAAAGTCTTCCACTTGTATTCAAGCCAGCTCCTCTCCTATGAGGTACCAACAGTGGTGGGTTAGGTTTATTGTCTGGCCCCAACCAGGGTGACCCAGGCAAGGCTTTGATAGTGACTCCAGGCAGCCTGGAAGCACAAACCACTCAATCTGCAGCCCTTGCCCCTCCAGCAGCCCTCCTACTTGCTGAACTCCTTTTCTCCAGTCTGTATTGATTTTCCCCATTTGTCACGTTTTGTTACATCTGTATGGAAATTTCATATTTCATAAACTTAAAGGACCATGGAATAGTTAAGTTTTGAAGGCCCCTCTGGAGGTCCTGTAATCCCACCTAGTCAGCTAGAACAGGCTGTTTAGGGCTGATCCAATCATGTCATGAATATCTCCAAGGATGGAGAACCTTGCAGTCTTTGTGCAGCTTGTTCCAGTGTTTGAGCCCTGTCCCAGCAGAACTGTTTTCTTATGTTTGAATGTAATTTTCCGCATTTTCGTTTGCATCCACTAGTCAGTAGATGCCATGTGTCTGAACACCACTGAGCAGAGTTTGACTTCCTTTACTTTGGAAGACGCTCATTAAGGCATTTCAACTCATTGGAAAAATTTCCTTTTAGCCTTCTCCACTTCAAGCTGAACAGCTCTAGCTTTCTCAGTCTCTCTTCCTATGAGAAGTGCCTCAATCTACTGACCATCTGTGCTTTTTGCTAGACTCAATTCTGGGTCTTCATGTCTGTCTTGTAATGGGGATCCTGGCACTGGACCCAGCACCCCAGCACTCCAGATGATTCTCATGTGGGTAGAGGAGAAGGATTACTCCTTCAGTCTAGTGGTTGCTTCCTCATGTCATCCAGGAGGCTGTTTGGTTGGTTTTTGTTTTTGTTTTTTTTTTAATCTGGAAGTATGCACTACTGGCTCATATTCAACTTGGTGTGCAGCAGGATTGCCAGGCCCTTTTCTGCAAAGCTGTTTTACAGCTAGTAAAACCCCAGCATGTATTGGCCCATAGAGTTATTCCTTCCCAGCTGCAGGACTTAGCACATCCTTCTTGATGAAATTTCTGATATGCCTCCTTGCCCATTTCTCCAAGCCGTAAAGATGTAAAGCTGAAAAGACCATTTATGCCTCCAAATGGTGGTATAACCCATTTTCATACCACTATGTAGACAGTCTCAGGACAATGTTACTGATAAAGTTGCCTAGGCACTGCCTCCCTTGCAAGATCATACTATGCAAAGGTTCCCTGTACTCCTCTCCATTTTTGTTTGGGGTCTGGCTGTTTCTCATAACTTGCCTTTGGACCTGTGAGATCCAGCCCTCCCTGGTGGTGCTACCTGCAACTTTCATCACTTTGTTATTCAGCACAAATATGATCAGCATTTTTTCTGTTCTCTCGCTGTTCTCTCTTTTTCAACATCTTTTCAGCTGCCTAAAATCCATTCCAAAACCTAGACAACAAAGTAGTTGCTTGCAGTTCTAACATTACACCTGTTTGAAAATGCATTCAACACACATTTTCAAATTTCATCATTTATGTACTGCAGTTCAAGATAATGTTACGCAGCATTTCAAGCCTTTACATATTTAATCATCTGATTATGACAGAAGAAAAAATGCTTCTGATTTCAATATGGGAATTTTCCAAAACTCTAAATGGTTAAAAAAAAAAAAAAAAAGGAAAGAAATTATGAGCATGCAGAGGACATTCTGTCCTGTTCTGTTCTGTTCTGTTCAGAGCTATCTCATAGAATAGCAAATGAAGTGTACTCGAATGATCGATAATATATGCAAATTGTTGTGATGGAGTATGTTGTTTTTACTTTAGCACAGTATCATTTATTTTCTAAACACAATCTTATTATTGAGTAGATGTGGAATTTATTTTACTCTTTTAAATTTAAATTATGTCAGAAAAGAACCAGTGACTTATAAGAAAACATGCTGGATTTTTAAAATGAATCTAAAGACAATTTTCCCTTCTGGAAGGAGCCCACTACTAGCAGTATAAAGAGAATGATTTGAATGTCAATTACATACCATTTCCTGCAAAATAATATGCTGAAGGCAAATCAACATTTAGATCACAGTATCTGCAATGTAAATGAGAAAGAAAAAAATATAGTCAACTATGGTTAGCAATGTATTGAGTTTTCAAGACTTTTTTCATTTTTATTGATTAATTAATTTATACCACTGAGTCAGGAAACTGATTCAAAGAGAAAAACTCTCTGATATAAAAATCTGCTTAAAATGAATGATTTTGCATTCACAGTGATTTTTAAGTACGTGATATATATTACACAGTTGGACCAAATGTGTCATCTCGGCATCTCTAAAATATCTAAGAAAACTAGCTCTGTGACACTTTTTTCAATTCTGATACTGTTTAATAGCTTGTTAGTTTTCTCTGTGGAGGTACAAGCCTGTTGTCCTTCTCTGGACACACTACAGCACCTAAATATCTTCCTTGAAGAGAATGGTCCAGAAGTGTGCACAGCACTCAAGGTATGGCCTTACCAGTGCTGAGTACAAGGGGACAATCACTGCCCTGGTCCTGCTGGCCACACTATTTGTGACACAAGCCAGAAGGCCACTGGCCTTCTTGGCCACCTGTGCGTAAGCTGGATCATGTTCAGCCAGCAGCTGACAAGCACCGCAGATCCTTTTCCTCTGAGTAGCATTCCAGGCACTCTGCTCCCAGCCCGTAGTGCTTCATGGGTTGTTGTGTCCCAGGTGTAGGGCCTAGCTCTGCACCTTATTGAACCTCTTGCAATTGGCTTCAGCCCACTGATCCAGATTGTCCAGATTCCTCTGCAGAGCCTCGTTCCCTCCTGCAGGCTGGAGAAAATGGTTACTGGCTCAAAACAACTGAAATNAGGGGGCACACACACACACACACACACGCACGCACACATATATACATGCTTCAGTTGTTTTGAACCAGTAATCCCTTTCTCACTTGGTGTTGGTGGCAAACTTACTGAGGGGGCATTCAATCCCCTCATTCAGATAATTCATAAAGATGTTGAACAGGACTGATCTCAATACTGAGCCCTGGAGGACAACACTCATGACTGGCTGCCAGCTGGATGTAACTCCATTCAGCACCACTCTCTGGGTGCAGTCATCTAGACAATTTTTTACCCAGAGAAGATAGCACCCATCCAAGCCATGAGCAGCCAGTATCTCCAGGAGACTGTGTCAAATGCTTTATTGAAGTCCAGATATACAATGTGCACAGATTTTCCCTTCATCCACTAATGATGGTCATGTTGTCATAGAAGATTATCAGGTTCATAAATAGTGTCTATGAACTTGACTTGATAGTTTCCAATGACCTTTCTGGATTTTACACGTAGTTTTCACTTTTGCTTTACTCCGTTGTTGATTTTGTATTCCTAATATGCACGTGCCAGCTTGATATCATTCTTCTCAATTGCCAGATGCATCTGCTGAAGGAAATTTTATACAAGAGTTGCAGTTTACCATTTTATTCTCTGCTGACCATTTCTTCTGTCTGGTATCGTAACATACTTTCACTGTCTGCATGTGCACCTCTGTGAGAACCATTCAAGCTGTTAGGAAGCAATGGATAATCTGTGTGTGAATTATGATAAGCAGCTGATAATTAATTTTCATTGTTTTTGTTTTTTCCCACCTGATCTTAGGGTGAGATGTTTACTCAAATATTTAATGTTGCGAACACTGTGGCAACATCCTATTATATTTTCCTCTCAATTGCTCAACCCAACCCTCTTTTTCTCAGTTTTTGGCAGTGTTCTGACAAGCCTTGAGGAAAAATGAAAGGTTGTCCATAATACTGTGAATTTGTCACCAGGACTTATTGTGCTACTAGCAAGCCAGCAACAAAGTACTTTCTTGACATCTGGGAGTCTGCCATCTTTATAATATACAGTAAAATAGGTATTTTCTGCTGGGATTTAGTGATAGAAAGATTACTACAAAATAGGATCTCATTGTTTGAAACATCCAATCCTATGTACTTCCTCCAGAGATAGGGCTAATGGAATTATTTAAGTTACTGATTTTAATAACTATTGAGATTCTAATCTGTCAACCTGAAGAAATAAAAAAAAAATTTGATAGCAGAGTAATTCTTACTAAAGCCTGAATTTCTTTTAATATGACCATGACAAAAAGAAAAAAATTTGAAATGAGAAAATATCACCATCTGTAGTTAATGTCTACAGAATGCTGCCAAGTTATGCAAACTTGAGACCCCTTCTTTATTTGGCTTCATCAGCTGTCAGAAGGAGAAAACTAAATTGCTCTTAGCAGACTGCAACATTATTATTTTTTTTTTCTGGTTGGAGACAGCAAGAGGCAAATTTCTTAATTCAAAAGTGTGCAAACAACTAACATTTAAATCATGACAAAATTTGTTTTTTTCGATTATTTTATTTTTTGTTTGCTTTTTGGGAAGTTCTTGTTCATTTGGTTGGTTTTTTGTTTGGGGCTTTTTATTATTTTCATTGAGGTCCTCTCATTAGAATGCATGCTTTTGGCACAGTAAGGCATTGCACACTGTTTTCTTGCCTGGAAGCTCTGGTCTTCTGTTACTGTTTCTTTCAGAAAGACAGGAAGAAAACTCAGACACACTACATGTCCTGTGGGAATAACAGAGAAAGTACCTGTTTTCAGATGCTTACTCATGGCTCAGATAATTTAATCGACATACATTTAGGGGAGGCATCAAAGTAATTAGGGTGATTTACTCAATTATGAATTCTCAAAGACTTTAAGCAAAACTTAACACACAAGTTTTGCAGGGAACAGCACAATTCTGTTAATATTCTAAATTAATATTAGCAGACTTCTTAAACTTAGAAATAAAACAAAAATAATTAAGAAAAAGAGAAAAGTTTTATGATACATAACTTTTTCTTTTTGTAATATAAATTAGGTACTAGATTCAGTGACAAAGGAGTTCATCCATATAAAAACCTTACTCCTACAGAGTTTTAAATATGTAAAAGAGTTGTAATTTGCTAAAAAGAAAAAATAATACCCTTAATCATCAAGGCAGAGAAACACCTGGAAACACAAGGAAACAATTTTTGAATGTATTGGTCCTTTAAGCACCATAAAATTACAAAACCCCCTGTTTCCTCAAAGGAAAGCTGATTATCTCTTGCTTTATGCTCAGTATGATATATCTTAGGAAAAAAAAATATGTTTAAGCTGTGGCTTTCTACTCTCTATACCCAGTTCTT